>JAJLRB010001591.1:0-26551 GCA_020976825.1 Odocoileus hemionus | reverse complement strand
TCCTGTCGAGTTACGAGGGACACCTCAGGAGTCTCTTCGAGGCTTGGCAGGGCAAAAGGGACGCTTCTCGAGGTGAGTCGGGAGACCCAGGGTCCCTTTCCAGTAGCACAGGGATACTGGGATTCCTGTCAATGTTCAAGAGGAGTCAGGCTCCGTCAAATTTTGAAGCAGTGAGCTCTGCGTGCCTCTCGAGGTGTCAGAGGCATGTGAGGCATTCCGTCGAAAGGAGTCGGGGACCTAGGGCTTTCTCTAGGGACTCCACAGGTGGTGCAGACATCCCTTCACCTTGTGAGATGAAAGACTAGACTGTATTCAAGCCACTGCAAGGAAACCCGGCCTCCTTTCGAGTCAGGGCTTCTCGGTGTATATGCCCATTGAGGCAGCAATCTCAGGGTCCCTCCCTCATACCTATTGCTGAGAGAAGCCTCCTCTTGAGGGGCTTGTGGAAAGGTGGCCTACGTCTTGAGTCTAAGCCAGGGAATCAGCTCTCATCTCGAGGCAATTTGGGGTACACGGAGCAGTCCTCGAGTTGCTCTGCTGAACTTGGTACTCCTCTAGACTTGGCCCGTTGTTCTCGGGGAACCTCTGGAGTTGCCTAAAGGGAGTCAAGCCTCAGGTCGTGTTTGATGGGGAACGGGGGATGGCTCTGGAGTCAATGCAGGGGAAGCGGGCCTCATCTCGAGTTGATTTGGGGCCCATGGAGCTCCTTCGCGATGCTGGTGTGACCTCAGGGTCCCTCTCTACTTGTGACAGTGTTTTTGCGGACTGTCTCGACATCCATCAAGCAAGTCGAGGCTCCTGACATGTTTCAGGGGGCTCACGGAATTGCTCTGCATGCAGTGCAGGGGAATCGGGCCTCATCTCGCTTGGAGGGGGAAGTCTCATGGTTTTTCTCGAGTTGCGGCGGGGACCTGGGGTACATTCTCGACTTACGGCGGGGATGGCCCTTCAACCCTCGTGTTTGTTCAACGAAGTCAGGACTCCTGTCGAGTTACGAGGGACACCTCAGGAGTCTCTTCGAGGCTTGGCAGGGCAAAAGGGACGCTTCTCGAGGTGAGTCGGGAGACCCAGGGTCCCTTTCCAGTAGCCACAGGGATACTGGGATTTCTGTCAATGTTCAAGAGGAGTCAGGCTCCGTCAAATTTTGAAGCAGTGAGCTCTGCGTGCCTCTCGAGGTGTCAGAGGCATGTGAGGCATTCCGTCGAAAGGAGTCGGGGACCTAGGGCTTTCTCTAGGGACTCCACAGGTGGTGCAGACATCCCTTCACCTTGTGAGATGAAAGACTAGACTGTATTCAAGCCACTGCAAGGAAACCCGGCCTCCTTTCGAGTCAGGGCTTCTCGGTGTATATGCCCATTGAGGCAGCAATCTCAGGGTCCCTCCCTCATACCTATTGCTGAGAGAAGCCTCCTCTTGAGGGGCTTGTGGAAAGGTGGCCTACGTCTTGAGTCTAAGCCAGGGAATCAGCTCTCATCTCGAGGCAATTTGGGGTACACGGAGCAGTCCTCGAGTTGCTCTGCTGAACTTGGTACTCCTCTAGACTTGGCCCGTTGTTCTCGGGGAACCTCTGGAGTTGCCTAAAGGGAGTCAAGCCTCAGGTCGTGTTTGATGGGGAACGGGGGATGGCTCTGGAGTCAATGCAGGGGAAGCGGGCCTCATCTCGAGTTGATTTGGGGCCCATGGAGCTCCTTCGCGATGCTGGTGTGACCTCAGGGTCCCTCTCTACTTGTGACAGTGTTTTTGCGGACTGTCTCGACATCCATCAAGCAAGTCGAGGCTCCTGACATGTTTCAGGGGGCTCACGGAATTGCTC
This sequence comes from Odocoileus hemionus, assembly GCA_020976825.1. NCBI lineage: Eukaryota > Metazoa > Chordata > Mammalia > Artiodactyla > Cervidae > Odocoileus > Odocoileus hemionus. Next base: position 24,738 of record JAJLRB010001591.1, on the reverse strand, counting down.
TGCATGCAGTGCAGGGGAATCGGGCCTCATCTCGCTTGGTTTTGGTTTTTTTAAAATGGGTTTTTTTTTTTTGGGTTTTTTTTTAAGGTTTTTTTGGGTTTTAAAGGGTTTTGGGGATTTGGTTTTTTAAATTTAAGGGGGGTTTATTTGGGTTGGGTTGGATTTTTTGGGTTTTTTTTGGGGTTTGGGCAAGGGGTTTTTTATTTTTTTTTTTTTTTAATTTTTTTTTTTTTTGGTTTTTGGGTTTGGGGTTTGGGTTTTATTTTATTTTTGGGAGGTTTTTTTTTTTTTTAGGGGATTGTGGGTTTTTGGGATTTTAGACTTAGTTAAAAGGGGAAATTAATTTAAGGAATTTTGGGGTAAAAAGTTTTGGATTTTTTTTTTCGGATTTTTTTATTTGTTAGGGGGGTTTTTTGGGGAATTTGGATTTGGGGTTTGGAGGAGGTAATATTTGATTTTTTTTTTGGGGAAAATGGGGTTTTGGTTTTTGGGGTTTTGTTTTTTAGGGGGAAGGGGGGTTTTTGGGTTAATTTTTGGGGCCTTTTGGGTTTTTTGGTTGTTTTGGGGATTAGGGTTTTTTTTGGTTTTTTTGGGGGTTTGAATTTTTTTTTGGGTTTTTTTTTTTTGAATGTTTTAAGGGGGCTCAGGTTTGGATTTTTGGGGTTTGGGCCTTTTTTTTTTTGGGGGGGTGGTTTTTTTTTTGGGTTTTTTTTTTTTGGGGTTTTTAAATTTTTTGATTTTTTTGCGGGTTTTTGGGGTTTTTTTTTTTGTTGGTTTTTTTAACCCCTTGGGGGGGTTTTTCGGGGGTTTTTTTTTTTGGGTTTTTTTTTTGGGTTTTTGGAGGAAAAACAGGTTTGGGGGGTTTCGGGGCCCCAGGGTTTTTTTTTTTGGGTTTTTTTGGTTTTGGTTTGTCTTTGGGTTTTGGGGAGGTTTTTTTTTGGGGTTTGGGTTTTTTGGGTAGGGGGGCTTTTTGGTTTTTGGTTTTTTTTTTTTTTTTTTTGGAGAGGTTTTTTTTGGGTTTTTTTTTTTTTTTTGGGGTTTTGGGGTTTTTTTGGGGGTTTTTTGGTTTTAAAAATTCAAATTTTTAAATTTTTTTAAAAATAAAAAAAGATTGAAAAATTAAAATAAAAAAAGTTAAAAAAAATTAGGTTTAAAAAATGAAAAAAAGAAAAAAATTTAAAATAGAAAAAAAGGGTTTAAAAAAAAATATTTGGTAAGAAAGTTTTAAAAAAGGGTTGGAAAAGGGTTGGTAAAAAAATAAAATTGGAAGAAAAAAAAGTTAATTTAAAAAAAGGAAATTTTAAAAAAAAAATTTTAAATAAGTTGTTTGTTTTGGTTTTTTAAAAAAAAGGGGTTTTTGGGGAAAAGGGGAAAAAAAAGGAAAAAAAAGGGAAAAAAAAAGGTTTTAAAAAAAAAAGTTTAAAAAAATAAAAAAAAAAGGGGTGGTTTGAATAAAAAGGGGGGAAAAAAAGGGGGAAAAAAATTAAATTGTTTTGGGTTGGAGTTTTGCAAAAAAATGTGGTTGTAAAAAAAAGTGGAAAAAAAAAAAGTAAGTGTTTTTGCAAAAAATTTTCCGAAAAAAAAAATAAAAGAAAAGGAGGCTTAAAAAATGAATAAGGGGGTTCCAAAAAAAATTCCCAAAAAAAAGGAATTTGGGGGAAAATTGGGTTTTGGTTAAAAAAAAAGTTTCATGGTTTTTCTCGGTTGCGGGGGGAAACCGGGGTTTACATTTTGATTTACGGGGGGGAAAGGCCCTTCAACCCCTTTGTTTGTTCAACGAAGTCAGGACCCCTGTCAAGTTCCCGGGGACACCTTAGGAGTCCCCTTCAGGTTGGCAGGTAAAAAGGGGACGCTTCTCGAGGTGGGTCGGGAGACCCGGGGGCCCCTTTTCCCATTTGCCCCCCAGGGATACTTTTTTCCCTGCAATGTTAAAAGAGGATCAGGCTCCGTAAATTTTTTGATGAGTGAGCTCTGGGCCCTTTTCGGGTGCAGGGGCTTGGGAGGAATTCCTTCAAAAGGGTGGGGGGAACTTGGGTTTCCCCTAGGGAACCCCAAAAGGGGGTGCGGGCCCCAATTCCCCCCAACCTTTGTGAGATGAAAGCTGGGACGGTATTCAACCCAATGAAGGAAAACCTCCTCCTTTCGAGTGGGGCTTTCGGGTTTTATATCCCATTGGGGAAAGCAATTTCAGGGCCCCTCCCTTACCTATTGTTTAAGAGAAGCCTTCTTGAGGGGTTTTTTGGGGAAAGGTGGATTTCGTTTTAAAGTCTAACCCCGGGAATTTCACCCTCTTTTCCCCAGGTTTTTTGGGGTACACGGAGCAGTCCCCCGATTTGGTTTCCCTTTTTTTTGGAATTCCTCTAGACGGCCCGTTTTTTCCCCGGGGACCTTGGATTTGGGAAAAGGGGGAGTCAAGCCTGGGTGGTTTAAAGGGGAAGGGGGATGGTCTGGGGTAATGCAGGGGGGGGCCCATCTCGAGTTTTTTGGGGGGCCCATGGAGTTCCTTCGCAAACCCGGGGTGTGCCTCAGGGCCCCATTTATTGTGCCCGTTTTTTTGGCGGACTGTCTCGAATCCATAAAGCAAGTCGGGGTCCTGAAGTTTCAGGGGGTCACGGAATTGTTGATGAAGTGAGGGGAATCGGGCCCTCATTCGCTTGGGGGGGGAATTTCTATTTTTTCCCTCAGTTGCGGCGGGAACCGGGGGAAATTTTTAGATTACGGCGGGGGGGCCCCAAAAAACCTCTTTTTGTTAAACGAAGCCCGGACCCCTGTCGAGTTACGGGGGACACTTGGGTCTTTTTGAGGCGGGGGCGGGGAAAAAAGGGGAGCTTCTCGAGGTAGGGGGGGAACCCGGGCTCCCTTTCCGTACCCCACGGGAAATTCGGGATTTTTTGTCAAGGGTTCAAAAAGGAGTCGGCTCCATAAAATTTTTGGAAGCGGGAAAACCTTGCGTGCCTTTTCAAAGTTGGCCAGAGGTGTGGGGCTTCCCTTCAAAAGGGAAGTCGGGGACCTAGGGCCTTTTCTAGGGATCCAAAGGTGGTGCAGAACCCCCTTCACCTGTGAGATGAAAAAATGGGCGGTATTAACCCAAATGAAAGGAAAAACCCGGCCTCCTTTCGGTCAGGGCTTCTCGGGTATATCCCATTGGGGCAGCAATTTCGGGTTTCCCCCCCTCAAAAACCTTTTGCTGAGAAAAGCCCCTTTGGGGGTTTGTGGAAAGGGGGCCCAGTCTTGGTCAAAGCCGGGGAAATCCCCCCCCTCATCCCCAGGAAATTTGGGGTCCCCGGGAAAGCAGTCCTGGGATTGTTCTGCTAAATTTTTGGTATTCCCCCAAATTTGGCCCCGTTGTTCTCGGGGACCTTGGAGTTCCCAAAAAGGGAAAAAAGTGGGGTTTCGGTTTGATGGGGAACGGGGGGGGGCTTGGAGTAAATTTGCAGGGGAAGCGGGCCTAACCCGGGTTTTATTTGGGGCCCTTGGAGCCCTTCGCTTGCTGGTGTGACCTGGGGGGGCCCCTTTCAATTGTGACGTGTTTTTGGGGGACTGTTTCAAACTTTCACAAGAAAATCGGGGCCCCTGACATGTTTCAGGGGGCTCAGGGTTTGTTCTGCATGCAGTGCGGGGGAAGGGGGCGTAACCCTTGTTGGGGGGGAATTTCTCATGGTTTTTTTGATTTTGCGGGGGGGACCGGGGGGTCCCTTCTCGATTTTGGGGGGGGGGTCCTTAAAACCTCGTGTTTTTTTAAACGAAGGTCGGTTTCCTGCGAAGTTACGGGGGAAACCTAGGGTCTTTTCCGAGGTTTGGCGGGAAAAAAGGGGACGTTTCCGAGGTGGGGGGGAAGCCGGGCCCTTTTCCTTCCCAAAGGGGATTTTGGTTTTCCTGTAAATTGTTCAAAAAGGATTTCAGGCCCCTAAAATTTTTAAAGCATGGCTCTGGTGCCTCTCGGGGTTGGCCCAGGGGGGTAAAGGTTTCCCGTTAAAAGGGAGTCGGGGCCCGGGGGGTTTTTCTCTAGGGCCCCCAAAAGGTGGTCAAAACACCCCTCCCTTGTGAGTTTGAAAGGAATAGACTGATTCAACCACGGGAAAGGAAACCCCCTTTTGGGTTAAGGGCTTTTCGGTGTATTTCCCTTTTGGGGCGAAATTCCCCGGGGGTCCCCCCCTCATACCTTTGTTTAGAGAAGCCCCCTTGAGGGTTTTTGGGGAAAGGGTTTGGCCTACGTTTGGTCTACCCAGGAATAAGCTCTATTCGGGGAAATTTTGGGGGTAAAAGGAGCAGTCCCCAGTTGTCGCCGTTTTTTGGTATTTCCTCTGGGAGGGCCCGTTGTTTTTGGGGGAAAACCTCGGGATTTTTGCCAAAAGGGAATTCAAGCTCGGGTTTCGATTTTGATGGGGAAAAGGGGGATGGCTTGGATTTAAATTGCAGGGGGGGGGGGCCTATCTCGAGTTGTTTTGGGGGCCCCATGGAGCCCCTTTCGCGTTGCGGGTGTGACCTCAGGGCCCCTCCTCTTGTGCGGGTTTTTTTTGCGGTGTCCCCACTTTCCATCAAGGGGGCGGGGGGCCCCGGGAATGTTTCGGGGGGGGGCTCAGGAATTGTTGCATGAAGGGCAGGGGAATCGGGCCCTCACTCGTTTTTAAAGGGGAAGTCTAAAGGTTTTCCCCCAAGTTGCGGGGGGGGAACCTGGGGTAATTTTGATTTTCCCGGCGGGGAGGGCCCTTCAACCCTGGTTTTTGAAAAACCCGAAGCAGGACTCCTGTCGGTTCGAGGGACACCTAGGGTCTCTTCGGGGGGCTTGGCGGGGGGCAAAAGGGCGCTTTTCGATGTGAGGGAAAGCCGGGGTTTCCCTTTCCGTACCAAAAGGGGTTTCTGGGTTTCCCTTTTAATTTTTCAAGGGGAGTAAGGCCCCCTAAATTTTTTAAACCCAGTAAATTTCTGGTGCCTTCGGGTGTAGAGGCATGTGAGGCTTTCCGTTGAAAAAGTGGGGGAAACCTGGGCTTTCTTGGGGAATTTCCACAGGGGGTTTCGACACCCCTTCACCTTGGGGAGGGGAAAGATGGGATGTATTAAGGGCCAATGAAAGGAAAACCCGGCCCTCCTTTCGAGTCGGGGCTTTCGGTGTATATACCATTTTGGGAAAGAAAATTTCGGGCCCCCTTTTTCCATACCTATTCTAAGAGAAGCCTCCCCGGGGGGCCCTTGGGGAAAGGGGGCCTAGGTTTTTGAGCAAACCCAAGGGGAAATTGTCTCTTCCAGGCAATTTGGGGTCCCAGGGAGCGTCTCGGTTGTTTGCTGAATTTGGTTACTCCTCAAACCCTTTTGGCCCCCGTTTTTCTGGGGGGACCCCTCGGGGGGGTTGCCTAAAGGGAGTCAAGCCTGAGGTCGTGCTTGGGGGGGAAGGGGGGATGGTCTGGAGTCAATGCGGGGGAAGCGGGGCCTCATCTCGAGCTGTTTTGGGGCCATTGGAGCCCCTTTTGAAATTGCGGTGTGATAAAGGGTCCATTTTTGTTGTGAAAAGGGGTTTTTGGGTTCTGTCTCGACATCCATCAAGAAAAGTCGGGGGCCCCCTGAAAAGGGTTTCGGGGGGCTCCCCGGAAAATTTTTTCTGCATGAGTGCGGGGGAAATTGGGGCCCATCTCGTTTGGGGGGGGAAGTCTCATGGTTTTTCTCGAGTTCGGCGGGACAGGGGGAACATTCTCGACTTATGGTGGGGAGGGCCCTTCAACCCGTTTTTTTTCAACAAAAGTCGGGGACCCTGTGAGTTGGGGAGGGACACCTCAGGAGTTTTTCGAGGCTTGGAAAGGGAAAAAGGGGAACTTCTCGAGGTGAGTGGGGAAAGACCAGGGTCCCTTTCCAGTACCCAAACAGGAATCCTGGGTTTTCCGGGCCAATGTTCAAAAAAGGAGTCGGGCTCCTCAAATTTTAAAAGCAGTGAGCTCTGCGTCCCTTTTGAGGGGCCCAGAGGTTGTGAGGCTTTTCCGTCAAAAGGGAAAGTCGGGCCCTGGGCTTTCTTTAGGGAAAAAAAAGGTTTTTGCAGACACCCTTTAACCTTGTGAGATAAAGATAGACTGTATTAAAACCCACGGGAAAGGGAAAAACCCGGCCTCCTTTCAAATTTGGGCTTTGGGTGTATATCCCCATTGGGCAGCATTTCAGGGTCCCTCCCTCTTACCTTTTGCTGAGAGAAGCCTCCTCTTGGGGGGCTTGTAAAAAGGGGGCCTACGCTTGAGTCAAACCCAGGGAATCAGCTCTCATCTCGGGGAAATTTTTGGGGTACACGGAGCAGCCCTAAGTTGCCTGCCGTTTTTTGGTTTTTCCCTTAGACGGGCCCGTTGTTCTGGGGGAAAACCTCGGGGTTTGGCCAAAAGGGAGTCAAGCCTCAGGGGGGTTTTGGGAGGGGGAAAAGGGGGGGGGCTCGGGAAAGTAAATGCAGGGGAAGGGGGCCCTCATTCGAGTTTTTGGGGGGCCCATGGAGCCCCTTCGCGAAGCTGGTGTGCCTCGGGGCCCCTTCTCAAATTGTGACAGGTTTTGCGGACTTCTGGGACTTTCCATCAAGAAGGTGGGCTCCTGACTTGTTTCGGGGGGCTCAGAAAAGTGCTTGCAGGGCAGTGCAGGGGAATCGGGCCCTATCTGGGCTTGGAGGGGGAATTCTAGGGTTTTTCTCGAGTTGCGGCGGGGGACCTGGGGTACATTCTCAAATTACGGGGGGGAGGGCCCCTTCCCAACCCTCGTTTTTTGTTAAACGAAGTCGGACCCCTTTTGAGTTACGGGGGACACCTCAGGGGGTTCTTCGGGCTTGGCGGGGAAAAAGGGACCTTTTCTTGTGAGTCGGAAGACCCGGGGGCCCCTTTCCCATTTCCCCCGGGGAAAAATGGGTTTTCCTTTAATTTTAAAGGGGGTCAGGCCCTAAAATTTTAAAAGGCGGGGGAGCTTTTGCGTCCCTTCGAGGGGGCGAGGTGGGGGCATTCCGTTAAAGGTGTGGGGGACCTGGGGCCTTTCTCTAGGAACTCCACGGGTTGGTGCAGACTTTCCCTTCCCTTGTGAGATGAAAAGGGGAACTAGACGGTTTTAAAGCCTCCCAAGGGAAAACCCGGGCCTCCTTTCAAACCCCCAGGGCTTTCTTTGTATATCCCTTTGAGCGGCAATTCGGGGTTCCCCTCATACCTATTCTGGGGAAAAGCCTCCCCGAGGGGTTTGGAAAGGGGGCCCTACGCCTTGGTCAAAACCCAGGGAAATCAGCTCCCCTCCCCAAGGCAATTTGGGGTACAGGGGCAGCCCCGGAGTTTTTTGCAAAAATTTGGTATTCCTTAGAGGGCCCCTTTGTTTTGGGGGAAACCCTTTGGGAGTTGCCAAAAGGGGAAGTCAACCCTCGGTGGTTTTTTGGGGGGAAAAGGGGGGATGGTCGGATTTAAATGCAGGGGAAGGGGCCTCTCTGGGTTTTTAAGGGGGCCCCCGGGAGCTCCTTCGCGTTGCGGGTTTGGGGACCTCGGGCCCCTCTCTACTTGTGACGGGTTTTTTTGGGGACTTCCCCGACACCCCATCAAGCAAGTCAAGGCCCCTGACATGTTTCAGGGGGCTCACGGAATTTTTTCTGATGAGTGCGGGGGAAATGGGGCCTCATTTTTGCTTGGGGGGGGAAATTTATGGTTTTTTTTGAGTTGGGGGGGGGACCTGGGGTACTTTCTGGGATTTCGGGGGGGTTGGCCCCTTAAACCCTCGGGTTTTTTTAAACGAAGTCGGAAACCCCTGTGGAGTTACGAAAAAACCCCCTCGGGAGTCTCTTCGGGCTTGGCAGGGAAACAAAGGGCCCCTTCTCGAGGGAGTCGGGGAGACCCGGGGGCCCCTTTTTCCTTTGCCACGGGAAATTATGAGATTTATGTCAATGTTCAAAAAGGGTCAGGCCCTAAAAATTTTTAAGCAGTGAGCTTGCGTGCCTTCGAGGTGGAAGGTTGTGGGGGCTTGTAAAAGGAGTGGGGGAAACCTTGGGTTTTTCCCTTAGGCCCCCAAAAGGGGGTCAGACATCCCAAAAACCTTTTTGGATAAAAAGGACTGACGGTTTAAGCCAAAAAAGGGAAAACCCGGGCCCCCTTTTCAATTCAGGCTTCTCAGTGTATATCCCCATTGATGCAGAAACCAGGGTCCCTACCTCTCCCTTTTGCTGAGGGGAAGCCCCCTCTTGGGGGGCTTGGAAAGGTGGATTTCGATTGAGTTAAGCCGGGGAAAATTCAGTCTCATCTGAGGAATTTTTGGGGTCCAGGAGCAGTCCTCGGTTGCTTTTTCCGTTTTTGGGTATTCCTCTAGAAGGCCCCCCGGTTGTTCTGGGGGGAACCCTTGGGAGTTCCCAAAAAGGGAGTAAACCCCTAGGTCGAGTTTGATGGGGAAAGGGGGATGGCTCTGGAGAAATGGGGGAAAGGGGGGCCTCATCTGGGTTTTTTTTTTGGGGGGCCCAGGGAGCTCCTTCGGGGATGTGGTGTGCCCTAGGGTCCCTCTTACTTTTTGACTTTTTTTTTGGGGGAAACTTTTCGAATCCATCAAGCAATCGAGGCCCCTGACTGTTTCAGGGGGCTGGGGGAAATTGCTCTGCATGCAGGAGGGGAAGGGGCCCTCATCTCGCGGGGAAAGGGGAATTTTCTCTGGTTTTTTTTCAAATTGCGGGGGGAAACCTGGGGTACTTTCGCTACGGCGGGGGTTTTTTCGGAAACCTTCAAACCTCGGTTTTGTTAAACAAAAGTGGGGGACTCCTGTAAGTTAGGGAGGGCCCCTTAGGATTCTCTTCGAGGTTTGGCAGGGCAAAGGGCTTTTCGAGGGATTTGGGGAGACCGGGGGCCCCTTTCCGTTCCACAGGGATAGGGGATTCCTTTTAAAGTTCAAGAGGAGTCAGGCCCCGTAAAATTTTAAAAAGGGCAGTGGAGCTCTGCGGCTCTCGAGGGGGAGAGGCTTTTTGAGGCTTTTCCTTTGGAAAGGAGTCGGGGTTAGGGTCTTTTTCTAGGGCCTAAAAAGGGGGTGCAGACTTCCCTTAACCTTGTGAGATGAAGACTAGACTGTTTTTAAGCCATTTGAAGGGAAACCCCCTCCTTTCGATTTGGGGTTTTCCCGGTGTTATCCCATTGGGCGCAATTCAGGGCCCTCCTCATACCTATTATTAAAAAGAAGCCTCCTTGGGGGGTTTGGGGAAAAGGGGGACTACTTGAGTCAAACCCCGGGAATCAGCTCTCATCCCCAGGCTTTTTGGGGGGGGTTTAACGGGGCATTTCCTGGAGTTGTTTGGAATTTGGTACCCCTCTAGCCCTTGGCCCCGTTTTTCCTGGGGGATCCTCTGGAGTTGCCAAAAGGGGAGAAAAAGTCTGGCGGTTTGGGGGAAAAGGGGGAGGGTCTGGGTAAAATGCGGGGGAAGCGGGCCTCATTTCGAGTTTTTTTGGGGCCCTTGGAGTTTCTTCGCAAGCGGGTTTGTGCCTCAGGGCCCCTTCTACTTGGGGACAGTTTTTTTGGGGGACTTTTCTGACACCCAATCAAGCAAGTCGAGGCCCCTGAATGTTTGGGGGCTCAGGGATTGATCCTGTCATGCAGTGCACACGCGGGAATCGGGCCTTCTCTCGTTGGAGGGGGAGTCTATGGTTTTTCTCAGTTGCGGGGGGACCTTGGGTACATTCTCGAGTCTTACGGCGGGGGATGGCGCCTTCAACCCTCGTAGAGTGGATTCAACGAATGTTCAGGAGAATCTGTCGAGTTCCGAGGGGACTACTCAGGAGTCTTTCTTTCGAGGCTTGGCGGGCAAAATAACGTCTTCATACGAGTAGCCGTGAAGTCGGGATACCCAGGTCGCCCTTCCAGATAGCACAAGGTTTGACTACTGGGGATTTCGTCAATGTTCAGGAGGAGTAGCTCCATCAAATATTGAAGCAGTGAGTCTGCGTGTTCTGAGGTGCAGCGAATGTGAGGCTATTCTCGTCGAAAGGAGTGGGGTCTTAGGGACTTTCTCTCGGGAATCCACAGGTGGTGCAAGGCCATCCCTTCCCCTTGTGAGATGAAAACCTCTAGTCTTGTTTCGAAGAACTGAAAGGCAACCCCGGGGCCCCCTTTTTGAGTCAGGGTTTTCGGTGTATTTCCCATTGGGCGCAATTAAGGGTTTCCCCCTTCATACCAATTGCTGAGGGGAACCTCCTTTTGGGGGGCCCTTGGGGGAAAGGGGGGAACGCTTGAGTCTAAGCCGGGGAAATTCAGCTCCCCATCTTTAAACCCCCAAATTTGGGGAAACCCGGAGCAGTCCTCGATTGGGTTCTGCGAATTTTTTTATCCTTTTCCCGGGGCCGTTGTTCTGGGGGAAACCTCTGGAGTTCCCAAAAAAAAAAAAAAAAAAAGGGAGTCAAGCCTAGGTCGTTTTGAGGGGGAAAAGGGGGATGGCTCTGGGGGTCAATGCGGGGGAAAGGGGGGCCTAAATCTCGAGTTGATTTGGGGCCCTGGGCTCCTTCCCCATGTGGTTTTAAACCTCAGGGCCCTCTCAATTGGACAGTGTTTTTGCGGACTGTCTGAATCCATCAAGCAAGTCGGGGGGGTTTCCGACTTTTTTCGGGGGGTTTACGGAATTGCTGCTTTTGAAAGTGGGGGGAAATTTGGGCCCTATCTCGCTTGGGGGGGGAAAGTCTCAGGGTTTTTTCTCTCGATTTGCGGGGGGGGCCCGGGGGTTTACATTTTTGATTTAAATGGGGGGGTTTCCCCCTTTTCCCTCGTGTTTGTTAAAACGAAGTCAGGTTCCTGTCAAAGGTTAGGAGGGACACCTCAGGGTTCTTCGAGGTTTGGCGGGGAAAAGGGACGTTTCCTCGAGGTGAGTGGGGAAAACCCCGGGGCCCCTTTCCCAGTCCCACAGGATACTGGGTTTTCCTGTCAATTTTCAAAAAGGAGTCAGGCTCCTAAAATTTTTGGGAACCCAGAAAAATCTGGTGCCTCTCGATTTTTGGCAGAGGAAGTGGGGCTTCCTTTGAAAAAAGTGGGGGGACCTGGGGCTTTTCTAGGGACCCCCACGGGGTGGTGCGGGACCCCCCTTAAACCTTGTGGGGATGAAAGTTTAGACTGTATTCAAGCCACTGAAAGGGAAAACCCCGGCCCTTTTTCGACCCAGGGCTTTTCGGTGTATATCCCTTGGGCCCCCAATTTCGGGGTTTTCCCCCCCTTAACCCTATTGTGAGAGAAAGCCTCCTTTTGAGGGTTGGGGAAAAGGGTTGGGCCCTAGTTTTGAGTCTAAGCCGGGAATCAGCTTCTTCCCAGGAAATTTTGGGGGGTTAGGAACGAGCTTCCAGTTGTTCTCCCGGAATTTGGTATTCCTTAGATGGCCCTTTGTTCTGGGGGAACCCTTGGAGTTGCCAAAAGGGGGATTAAAAGCCTGGGTCGGGTTTGAGGGGGAAAGGGGGAGGGCCTGGAGTAAAGGGAAAGGGGAAGCGGGCTTTTCTGCGTTATTTGGGGCCCGGAGCCCCTTTGGGGGTTGTGGTGTGACCCAGGGCCCCTCTCTATTTGTAAAAGGGGTTTTTTTGCGGACTGTCTCGACATCCATAAGAAAGTCAAGGTTCCTAAATTTGTTTCAGGGGGCTCAGGGAATTTGTCTGCTTTGCAGTGCGGGGGAATGGGGCCTATTTGTTTGGAAAGGGGAATTCTCAGGGTTTTTTTCAAAGGGCCGGGGGCCCGGGGGTAATTTTCGACTTACGGCGGGGAAGGGCCCCTTCCCCCCTTGTTTGTTCAACAAAAAGCCCAGGACCCCCCTGTCGAGTTACGGGGGAAAACACCTTCAGGAGTCTCTTCGAGGCTTGGCGGGGAAAAAGGGGCCGCTTTCGAGGTGAGTGGGGGGCCCCAGGGCCCCTTTCCCATTTTCCAAAAGGGATCTGGGTTCCTTTTAAATGTTCAAGAGGAGTAAAGGCTGTCAAATTTTAAACAGTGAGCTCTGCGTGCCTTCGGGGTTTGGCAAAGGCTTGTGGGGCTTTCCCTTTTAAAAGGGTCGGGGCCCCTAGGGCTTTCTTAGGGACAAAAAAGGGTTGGAGACACTTCCCCTTGGAGATGAAAGACTAGACTGTATTCAAGCCTGAAAGGGAAAAACCGGCCCCCTTTCGAGTCAGGGCTTCTCGGTGTAATCCCTTTTTGGGGCAGCAATCTCGGGGTTTCCCTCCCCATACATTCAAAGAAAAGCCTCCTTTTGAGGGGCTTGTGGAAAGGGGGCATACGTCTTGATTTAAAGGGGGGAATCAGCTTAAATTCTCAGGCAATTTGGGGTACAGGAGAAAGCCTTTTTGTTTCCTGTTTTGGTACCCCTTTCCCTTGGGGCCCTTTTGTTTGGGGAACCTTGGGTTCCCCCAAAAGGGAGTCAAGCCTGGGGCCCTGTTTGAGGGGGGAAGGGGGGAAAGGGCCTTTGGAGTCAATGCAGGGGAAAGGGGGGCCTCTTTCGAGTTGTTTTGGGGCCCATGGAGTTTCCTTGCAATGGGGTGTGACCTCAGGGCCCCTTTTCTTTGTAACAGTTTTTTGGGGGGTTTGTTTCGACACCCATCAAGCAAGTCGAGGCTCCGGGACTTTGTTTCGGGGGCCCCAGGAATTTGGTTTGCAGGGCGTGCGGGGGAAATTTGGGCCTCATCTCGTTTGGGGGGGGGAAGTTCAGGGTTTTTTCTCGATTTTGCGGGGGGGGGACCGGGGGTACTTTTCTCGATTTTGGGGGGGTCCCCCCTTCAACCCTCGTGTTTTTTAAACCCGAAGTGGGGACCCCTGTCGATTTACGAGGGAACCTCGGGAGTCTCTTCGGGTTGGGCAGGGCAAAAGGGACCTTTCAAGGTGATTTCGGGGACCCGGGGCCCTTTTCCCTTTTTACCCACAGGGTACTGGGTTCCTGCCAATGTTCAAGGGGGATTTCAGGTTTGGGTAAAAAATTTTTAAGCGTGAGTTTGGGTGCCTCTCGAGGTGGGGGAGGCGTGGGCCCTTCCTCGAAAGGGCCCGGGATTTGGGGCTTTCTTAGGGACAAAAAAGGGTTGTCCCCGAAAACCCCTTAACCTTTTTAGATGAAAGAAAAAAACTGTATTAACCCCACTGAAAGGGAAACCCCGGGCCCCCCTTTAGTCAGGGTTTTTCGGTGTATAGCCCTTTTAGGCAGCAATTTTGGGTCCCTCCCTAAACCTATTGTGGGAGAACCCTCCTCTTGGGGGGGCTTGGGGAAGGGTTTGGTTTACGTTGGTTAAGCCCAGGGAATCAGCTCTCATCTCGAAAAAATTTTGGGGGGTTCCCGGGAGCAGCCCTTCGAGTTGCTTCCGAATTTGGTACCCCTTCTAGATTGGCCCTTTGTTTTTGGGGAACCTCGGGGTTTTGCCAAAAGGGAGTAAAAATTCAGGTCGGTTTGAGGGGGAAAAGGGGGGGATGGCTTTGGGTAAATGCAGGGGAAGGGGGGCCTAAATCCGGTTGATTTGGGCCATGGAGTCCTTGCGTGCTGGTTGACCCCCAGGGTCCCTCTCTATTGTGAAGGGTTTTTGGGGCCTGTCTCGACACCCATCAAAAAATTGGGCCCCTAAATTTTTTCGGGGGGGCTAAGGGAATTGCTCTGATGCGGGTGCGGGGAAAATCGGGCCTCATCTCGTTTGGGGGGGGAAAGTCTCTGGTTTTTTTTGGGTTGCGGCGGGGCCCTTTGGGGTACTTTCGACAAAACGGCGGGGTTTGGCCCTTAAACCCCTCGTTTTGTTAAACGAAGTCAGGATCCTGTTATTTAAAAAAAGGGGAAACCTCAGGAGCCCTTTCGGGGTTGGCAGGGAAAAAAGGGACGTTTTTCGAGGTGGGGTGGGGGAGCCCCGGGGGGTTCCCTTTCCATACCACGGGGAATGGGGATTCCTTTTAATGTTAAAGAGGAGTCGGGCCCCGTCAAAATTTTTTAAAGCATTGAGCTTGCGTGCCTCTGAGGTGCCCAAAAGGCAGGGTGGGGCTTCCCGGGTTAAAAAGGGTCGGGGACCTGGGCTTTCTCTGGGGAATCCACTTTGGTCCCGGGACATCCCTTCCCTTTTTAGATGAAAGACTAGCTGTTTTCAAGCATGAAAGGAAACCCGGCCTCCTTTGAGCAGGGCTTCTGGTTTGTTTATCCCTTTGGGGGGCAGCAATCTCAGGGTCCCTCCTTCATACCTATTTAAGAAAAACCTCCCCGGGGGGGCCCTTGTGGAAAGGGGGCCTACGTTTTGGTCAACCCGGGGGAATCAGCCCCTTCCTTAGGCAATTTGGGGACACGGGAAAGCCCCGGTTTTGGTTTGTTTAAAAATTTGGTATTCCTTGGACTTGGCCGTTGTTTTGGGGGAACCCTTGGGGGGGTTTGCCTAAAGGGAGTAAGCCTAGGTTTTTTGGAGGGGGAAGGGGGGAAGGCTTTGGAGTAACCCGGGGAAGGGGGCCCTTCATCTCGAGTTTTTGGGGCCCTTTGGGGGCTTTTTTCGCTTGCTGGGGTGACCTCGGGGTCCATCTCTCCCTTTTGTGACAGTGTTTTTGGGGACTGTCTCGACACCCTCAAGCAAGTCGAGGCTCCGGGACAGGGTTTCGGGGGGTTCAGGGAAATTGTTCTGCATGCGTGAAAGGGGAAAACGGGCCTACTCGTTGGGGGGGGAATTCTAGGGTTTTTTCTGGGTTTTTCGGGGGGGTGGGGACATTTGGGGTTCGGGGGGGGAATGGCCCTTAAACCCCGTTTTTGGGTTCATCAAAGGGTCGGACCCCTGTCGAGTTACGGGGACACCAGGGTCTCTTCGGGCTTGGCGGGGAAAAAAAGGGACATTCTGGGTGTGGTCGGGGACCCGGGGTCCCTTTCCTTTAGCCACAGGGTACTGGGTTTTCTGTAAAAATTTTCAAGGGGATTTCAGGCCCCTAAAATTTTTTAAGCGTGAGTCTGCGTGCCTTCGAGGTGGCGGGAGGTTGTGAGGAAATTCCTTTTCGAAAGGAGTGGGGGACCTGGGGCTTTCTCTGGGAAAACCCCAAAGTTGCGGGAAATCCCTTCCCCTTGGGGAGATGAAGCCCTAGACGGTTTTAAGGCCCTGAAAAAAAACCCCCGGGCCCCCTTTTTGAGTCGGGGCTTTTCGTGTTATCCCCATGAGGCCCCAATCTCGGGTCCCCCCCTTATACCTATTGTGGGGAAAACCTTTTCCTCTTGGGGGGCTTGTAAAAGGTGGACTACGTTTTTATTTCTAAGCCGGGAATCAGCTCCATTCGAGGAAAATTTGGGGAAACAGGAGCAGCCCTCGAGTTGCTTTTGCCGTATTTGGTTTTCCCTTAAAAGGGCCGTTTTTCTGGGGAAAACCTTTTGGATTTCCCTTAAAGGGAGTAAACCCTGGTCGAGTTTGGGGGGAAAGGGGGGGATGGCCGGGAGTAAGCGGGGAAGGGGTTTCTCGATTTGGTTTTGGGGGGGCCCATGGAGCCCTTCGGGGGGTTGTGGTTGGCCCTAAGGGCCCCTCTCTACTTGTGACAGGTTTTTGGGCTTTTCGACACCCATAAACCCAGTCGGGCCCCCTGACATTTTTTTCCAGGGGCAAAGGGAATTGCTTGCATGCAGGGGAGGGGAATGGGGGCCTCATCTGTTTTGGGAGGTAGGTCTCTGGTTTTTCCGATTTGCGGCGGGGACCTGGGGTACATTTTTGATTTTGGGCCCGGGGAGGGCCCCTTTTTAAAAACCCCTTGGTTTGTTAAAACAAAGCCCAGGATCCTGTCAATTTTAGGAGGGACACCTGGGGTCTCTTCGAGGTTTGGCGGGAAAAAAGGGGTTTTCTCGATGTGAGTCGGGGGACCAGGGCCCCTTTTTCCAGTTACGGGATACTGGGTTCCTTTTTAATGTTCAAGAGGAGTCAGGCCCCGTAAAATTTTAAAAAGCGTAAATTTGCGTCCCTTTCCGAGGTGTCAGAGGCTGTAAAGGCTTTCCCCATTTAAAAGGAAGTCGGGGACTGGGGCTTTCTCTAGGGGACTCCACGGGTTGGTGCAGAACCCCTTTTCCCCTTTGTGAATGAAGGACTAGATGTTTTTAAGCCACTGAAAGGGAAACCCGGGCCCTTTTTCGGTCGGGCTTTTCGGTGTATATACCCATTTTTGGCAGCAATCTCAGGGTCCCTCCCTTTATTATTTTGGGGAAAGCCCCTTTGGG
Source organism: Odocoileus hemionus (assembly GCA_020976825.1). Classification (NCBI taxonomy): domain Eukaryota; kingdom Metazoa; phylum Chordata; class Mammalia; order Artiodactyla; family Cervidae; genus Odocoileus; species Odocoileus hemionus. Next base: position 8,630 of record JAJLRB010001591.1, on the reverse strand, counting down.
GGGTTGTGGAAAGGGGGCCTACGTTTTTTGAGTCTAAGCCAGGGAATCGGGCTCTCATCTCCAGGCAATTTGGGGTAACGGGCAAGAACCCTGGGGGTTGGGTTCTGTGAACTTGGTACCCCTCTAGATTGGCCGTTGTTTGGGGGATCCTCTGGGGGTTCCCAAAAAAGGGAGTCAACCCTGAGGTCGTTTTTGATGGGGAACGGGGGTTTGGGCTCGGGAGTAATGAAAGGGGGAAGCGGGCCTATTTCGGGGTTATTTGGGGCCCATGGAGTTTCCTTCGCAATGTTTGGTGTGCCCTCGGGGTTTCCTCTCTATTTGGTGACAGTTTTTTTTGCGGACTGTTCGACTCCTTTCAAGCAAGTCAAGGTCCTAAATTTTTTTCGGGGGGCCCGGGAAATTGTTCTGTTGCAGTGCAGGGGAAGGGCCTCATTTTGTTGGGGGGGGAAATTTCCCTCAGGGTTTTTTCTCAAATTCGGGGGCCCTGGGGACTTTCCCCAACTTACGGGGGGGTTTGGCCCCTTAAAATCTGTTTGTTAACAAAGTCAGGTTCCTGTCGGGGTTACGGGGGGAAACATCGGGGTCCTTCGGGTTTGGGCAGGGAAAAAAAGGGACCTTTGGGTGTGGTCGGGGGGCCCCAGGGCCCTTTTCCCATTTGCCAAAGGGATCGGGGGTTTCCTTTAAATTGTTCAAGAGGAGTGGGCCCCGTAAATTTTTTGGGAAGCAGTGAGCTCTGCGTGCCTTCGAGGGGGGAAAAGGGGCTTGGGGAGGATTCCGTCAAAAGGGAGTGGGGGACCTAGGGTTTCTCTAGTGACTAAAAAGGTTTCTGCAGACCCCCTTAAACCCTTGTGGATGAAAGGGATTAGATGTATTCAAGCCACTGCAAAAAAACCCGGGGCCTCCTTTGGTCGGGGTTTTCTTGTATATGCCCTTGAGGCGCAATCTCAGGGTCCCCCCTTCTACCTATTGTGAGAAAAAACCTCCTTTGAGGGGCTTGGGGAAAGGTGGCCTGCTTGAGTCTAAGCCAGGGAATCAGCCCCTCTTTCTCGAGGCAATTTGGGGAACAGGGAGCACCCCCGGTTGCTCTCGAATTTGGTTTTCCCTGGATTTGGCCCGTTTTTCAGGGGAACCCTTGGTTTCCCAAAGGGGAAAGTAAACCCTTTGGTCCTTTTGATGGGGAAAAGGGGGGAAGGCTTTGGGGGAAATTTCAGGGGAAGGGGGCCCTCATCTGAGTTTTTTGGGGACCTGGGCCCCTTCGCGTTTCGGGGTGTAAAACCTAGGGTCCCTCTCTTTTTGAACAGGGGTTTTTGGGGAAATTTGTTTCGCCCCCCCTTAAAGGGAAGTCGGGGGTTCCAATTTCAGGGGGTTTCCGGAATTGCCCTGCATCCCTTTGCGGGGGAAATGGGGCCCTCATCCCCTTTTGGGGGGGGAAGTTTTGGGTTTTTCTCGAGTTGCGGCGGGGACCTGGGGTACATTTTTGACTTTCGGGGGTTTGGCCCTTCAACCCCCCCCGTTTTTTGTTAACAAAGGTCAGGATCCTGTCGAGTTAGGGGGGGACCCCTCAGGGGTCTTTCGAGGTTTGGCGGGAAAAGGGGAACGTTCTCGAGGTGAGTCGGGAGCCGGGGTTCCCTTTCCAGTCCCCCCACAGGGATACGGGGTTTCCTGTCTTTTTTTTAAAGGGGTAAAGGCCCCGTAAAATTTTGAAGCAGTAAACTTGCGTGCTCTGGGGAGGGGGGGGGGGGGGGGGGGGGTAAAAAGGCCCCCTGTGACCCATTCCTTCCCCCCGAAAGGAGCCCCCCGGGAAAATTGGGCTGTCTCCTTTTTGGCCCCTCCCAACCCCCCCCCCCCCCCCCCCCCGGTGGTGCAAAACCCCCTTCACCTTTTTGAGTGAAAAAATAGACTGTATTCAGCCACGATAAAACCCCGGGCCCCCGGGTTTCGAGGGGCTTTTGGGTTTATATCCCATTGGGCCCCAATTTCAGGGTCCCTCCTTTTTCCCTTTTTTGCTGAGAAAAGGGCCCTTTGGGGGGGCTTGGGGAAAGGGTTTGGCTACGTCTTGAGCCCAACCCGGGGAAATTTCCGCTCTCTTTCCAAGAAATTTTGGGGGGTAAGGGCAGCCCTCGAGGGTTTGTGAACTTGGTTCCTTTTGGATTTGGCCCGTTGTTTGGGGGAAACCTTAAAGTTGCCAAAAAGGGAGCAAGCCGGGTCGTTTTTGAGGGGGAAAGGGGGGGGTTTTGGGAGTCAATGGGGGGGAAGGGGGGCCTTTATCTCGGTTTTTTTTGGGGCCCATGGAGCTCCTTCGCGATCGGGTTTGTGCTGGGGGTTTCCTCTTATTGTGACGGTTTTTTGCGGACGGCCCTTCGCCCTCCTTTGCAAGTCAAGGCTCCTGAATGTTTCAGGGGGCCCCCAGGGAAATTGCTCTGCATGCAGGGGGGGGGGGAAGGGGGCCTCATTTCTTTGGGGGGGGAATTCTCAGGGTTTTTCTGGGAATTCGGGGGGGGCCCGGGGGTTAATTCCTTTTTGGCGGGGATGGTTTTTAAAACCCTTGTTTGTTCAACGAAGTGGGAAACCCTTGTCGATTTTCCCGGGGGAACCCCTTCAGGAGTCTCTTCGAGGTTTGGGCAGGGAAAAGGGGAGTTCTCGGGGTGGGGTCGGGGACCGGGGCCCCTTTTTCCTTTGCCGGGGGATTTGGTTTTCCTGTCATGTTAAAGAGGATCGGTTCCCGTAAAAATTTTAAAAGCATTTTGACCCTCTGCTGCCTCTCGAGGGGGCCCAACACTGTGGGGCATTCCTCAAAAAGGAGTGGGGGCCCTTTGGGCTTTTTTGGGGAATCCCCCAAAAGGGGTCCTGCGGGACATCCCTTAACCTTTTTGGATGAAAGATAAACTGTATTCAAGCCATGCAAGGAAACCCCCCCTTTCCTTTTCGATCAGGGCTTTCGGTGTATAGCCCATTTTTGGCGGGCAACTCGGGTTCCCCCCTTCCCCTTTTGTGAGGAACCCTCTCTGAGGGGCTTGTGGAAAGGGGGCCTACTCTTGTTCTAACCCAGGGAATCGTCTCATTCGAGGCAATTTGGGGTAACGGAAGGTCTCGGGGTTGCCCCTCTAAATTTGGTATCCTTCTGGATTTGGGCCCCTTTGTTCTGGGGGAACCTCGATTTGCCTAAAGGGGTCAATTTTTGTTTGATGGGGAAGGGGAAAAAGGTTTTGGGGTCAAGGGGGGGAAAAAGGGGGCCTCATCTGATTTGTTTTGGGGCCATGGAGTCCTTCGGATGTGGTGTGACCTCAGGGTCCCTCTCTTACTTTTTTTTAACAGGGTTTTTGGGGACTGTTTCGACACCCATCAAAAAAAGTGGGGCTCTGACATGTTTCGGGGGCCCCCAGGGAAAATTGCCCCGGCTTTGAGTGCGGGGGAAAAGGGCCTCATTCGCTTGGGGGGAAAAAGTTCAGGGTTTTTCTCGAGTTGGGCGGGGCCTTTGGGGTAATTCCGACTTCGGCGGGGGGGGGGGCCTTCACCCTCGTGTTTTTTTTCAACGAAGTCAGGACCCCTGTCATTTTCAGGGACACCTAAAGGAGTCTTTTGGGGTTTGGGCAGGGAAAAAGGGGGGCTTCTCGGGGGGTGAGTCGGGGCCCCCAGGGCCCTTTTCCAGTAGCCACAGGGAAAAAAGGGGGATTCCGGTCAATGTTCAAGGGGAGTCGGGTTTCGTAAATTTTTTGGGAAGCAGTGGGGCTCTCCCCTTGCTTCGGGGTTTCAGAGGCGTGGGGCTTTTCCTCGGAAAGGGGGGGTGGGGGGCCCTAGGGCTTTCTCAGGGACCCAAAGGGTTTGTGAAAGGCCCTCCCTTAAACCTTGTTGATGAAAGACTAAACTGAAATTCAAGCCATTTAAAAAGGAAACCCCGGGGCCTCCTTTTTGCGGGGGCTTCTCGGTGTATATCCCCTTTTAGGCACCCAATCTCGGATCCCCCCCAAAACCTATTGCTGAGGGGAACCTCTCGGAGGGGTTTGGGTGGAAAGGGGGGCTTAGTTTTGGGTTTTAAAGCCAGGGAACAGCCCCCATCTCGAGGCAATTTGGGGTCCCACGGACCCTCCTCGATTTGCTCTTAAATTTGGTATTTTTTAAAATTGGCCCTTTGTTTTTGGGGAACCTCTGAGTTCCCTAAAGGGAGTAAAATTAAGGGGGGGGTTTGATGGGGAACGGGGGAAAGGTTTGGAGTTTTTTTGAGGGGAAGGGGGGCCTTTCCCCGATTTGGGTTTGGGCCATGGAGCCCCTCGGATCGGGTGGACCTCAGGGTCCCTCTCAACTTGTAACAGGGTTTTTGGGGACGTCCCCGAAAACCCCCATCAAAAAAGTGAGGCTCCTGAAATTTTCAGGGGGCTCAGGGAAATTTGCTCTGCATGCAGGAGGGGAATGGGGCCCTCATCTCGCTTGGAGGGGGAAGTTCATTTTTTTTCTCAAATTTTGGGGGGGGCCCGGGGGTTTTTTTCCCCGATTACGGGGGGAGGGGGCCCTTAAACCCCTCGGTTTGTTAAACAAAGGGTCAGGATTTCCTGTTTTTACAAGGGACCCCTCAGGAGTTTTTTCGGGGCTTGGCGGGGCAAAAGGGGCTTCTCGAGGTGAGTCGGGGCCCCAGGGCCCCTTTTCCAGTCCCACAGGGTTTCTGGGTTTCCCTTTCAATGTTCAAGGGATTCGGCTCCGTAAAATTTTTGGGAAGCAGTGAGTTTCTGGGCCCTCTCGGGGTTTGCCCAGAGGCATGTGAGGCTTTCCCGCCCGAAAGGGTGGGGATGGGTTTCTCTGGATCCACAGGTGGTGCGAATCCCTTCACCTTTTTAGTTGAAAGACTGACTGTATTAAAACCCACTGAGGGAACCCCGGCCCCCTTTTTAAGACGGGGGCTTCTGGGTTTATATCCCCTTTTTGGGCCCCAAGAAATTTTCAGGGTCCCTCCTTATACCTATTGTGAGAAAAACCCCCTCTTGGGGGGGTTGTGGAAAGGTGGCCTACGTCTTGAGTCTAACCAGGGAATCAGTTCCCCCTCGAGGAAATTTGGGGTACACGGACAGTCCTGGGAGTTGCTTGGGGAATTTGGTTTTCCTTTGGGAATTGGGCCCCGTTGTTCTGGGGGAAACCCTCTGGAGTTCCTTTAAGGGAGCAAGCCTCGGGGTCCTGTTTGAGGGGGAAAAGGGGGAAAGGGTTTTTGGGGGAGTAAATTTTGAGGAGAAGGGGCCTCATCTCGAGTTGTTTCGGGCCCCCATGGAGTTTCCCTTCGCAATGCTGGTGTAAACCTCGGGGTCCATCTTACTTGTGACCGTTGTTTTTGCGAATTGTCTCGACATCCATCAAGAAAGTGGAGGCTTCCTGACCATGTTTAATGTGGCCTCACGGATTTTATCTGGATGCAGTGCAGGGGTCAATAGGGCCTCATCTCTTTTGAGGAGGAGTCCTCATGGTTTTTTCTCGGGGTTGCGGTGGTAACCTGGGTTACATTCTCGAGTTAACGGAGGGCGATGGCCCTTCAACCCTCGGTTTTGGTTCTAATCAAAGTGAGGACTCCTGCCGAGCTTACCCGAGGGACACTCTCAGTAGTCTCTTCATCTTCGAGCCTCTGCCAGGACCAAAAAGGGACATTTCCTCGTGGTGAGTCCGGAGGACCCAGGGTCCCTTTCCAGTATCCGCCACAGGGACAATGGGATTTTCTGTCAATGTTCCAGAGGAGATCAAGCTCCGTCACAATTTTGAAGCAGTGACTCTGCGTGCCTCTCGTGGTTTCCAGAGGCATTGAGAGGCATTCCGTTCGAAAAGGAAAGTCGGGGGACCCTAAGGCTTTTCCTTCTAGGGACCCCAGAGGTGGTGGTGCATGACATCTGGACTTCAGGCTTTGTGAGATGGAAAGACTAGAAGACAGTATTTCAAGCCACAGCAGGAAAATCCGGAGCCTCAATTTCGCGAGTCAGAGCTTTCTCGGTGTTTATGCCATTGAGGCAGCCATCTCAGGGTTCCCCCTCCCTCATACCTATTGCTGAGAGAAAGCCTCCTCTGAGGGGCTTGTGGAAAGTTGGGCCTTCGTCTTGAGTTTAAGATCAGGGACATCCGCTTCTCATCTAGAGGCAATTTGGGGTACAACACGGAGCAGGTCCTCGAGTTGCTTCCTGCTGAACTTGGTCACTCCTCTAGACTTGGCCCAGTTGTTCTCGGGTAGGGAAAACTCTGGAGTTGCCATAAAGGAGAGTCAAGCCTCAGGTCGTGTTTGATGGGGAAAGGGGATCGGCTCTGGAGTCATGCAGGGGAGAGCGGGCCTTCATCTCGAGTTGATTTGGGGGTCCCATGGGAGCTCCTTCGCGATGCTGGTGTGACCTCATGGTCCCTCTACTACTTGTGACAGTTGTTTTTGCGGACTGTCTCGACATCCATCAAGCAAGTCGAGGCTCCTGACATGTTTCAGGGGTGCTCACGGAATTGCTCTGATGCAGTTGCAGGGGAATCGGGCCTCATCTCCGCTTGGAGGGGAAGTCTCATGGTTTTTCCACGAGTTGCGGCGGGACCTGGGGGATGACATTTCTCGAGTATGACGGCGGGGATGGCCCTTCAACCGCTCGTGTTGGTTCAACGAGTCAGGACTCCTGTCGAGTGACGAGGGACACCTCAGGAGTCTCTTCGAGGCTTGGCAGGGCTAAAAGAGGACGCTTCTCGAGGTGAGTCGGGAGACCCAGTTGATCCCTTACCCAGTACCACAGGGATCACTGGCATTCCTGTCAATGTGTTCAAGAGGAGTTCAGGCTCCGTCACAATTTGAAGCAGTGAGCTTCTGCGTGCCTCTCGAGTGACAGAGCATGTGAGTGCATTCCGTCGACAAGGCGTCGGGACCTAGGGCTTTCTCTCAACTTAGGGACTTCCACAGGTGGTCGCAGACATCCTTTTTTCCCTTCAGCTTGTGAGATGAAAGACTAGACTGTATTCAAGCCACTGCAAGGAAAGCCGGCCTCCTTTTCGAGGTCCAGGGCTTCTCGGTGTATATGCCCAATGAGGCAGCAATCTCAGGGTCCCTCCCTCATACCCCTATTGCTGAGAGAGAACCTCCTCTTGAGGTATGCTTGTGTAAAGGTGGCCTACGTCTTGAGTCTAAGCCAGGGAATCAGCTCTCATCTCGAGGACAATTTGGGGTACACGGAGCATTGTCCTTCGAGTTGACTCTGCTGAACTTGGTCTTCTCTAGACCTTGGCCCCGTTGTTTCTCGGGGAACCTCTGGAGTTGCCTAAAGAGTGAAGTCCAAGCCTCAGGTCGTTGTTTGATGGGGCAACGGGGTATGGCTCATGGAGTCAATGCAGGGAAGCGGGCCTCACTCTCGAGTTGATTTGGGGCCCATGAGCTCTTCTGCGATGGCTGGTGTGACCTCAGGTCCCTCTCTACTATTACAGATGTTTTTGCGGACTGGTCTCGACATCCATCAAGCAAGTCGAGGCTCCTGACAAGTTTCAGCAGGTGGGCTCACGGAATTGCTCCTGCATGCAGTGCAGGGGGAATCGGGCCTCATCTTCGCCTTTGAGGGGACCAGTCTCTTGGTATTTCTCGAGTTGCGGCTGGAACCTGGGGTACATCTCTCGACTTACGCGCAGTGGATGTCCCTTCAAAACCCTCCGTGTTTGGTGCAAACAATAGTAGGAAGTCTGTCGAGTTACGACAGTGGACACATCAGGATGTCACTTCAAGTCATTGGGCTGGGGCTAAAAGGGACGCTTACTTGAGGTGAGACCGGGTGAGACCCAGGTGTCCCCTTTTCCAGTAGCCCCTGGTATTACTGGGTTATTCCTGTTCCAATATTCAAGAGGAAGGTCAGGCTCCGTCACATTTAGAATGCAGTTGTAACTCTGGCGTGCCTCTGGAGGTGTCAGGAGGCATGTGAGGCATTTCCGTCGGAAGTAGTCGGGGACCTAGGGCTTTCACAAAGGGAATCCACAGAGGTGGTGCAGGACATCCCTACACACTTGGTGAGATGAAAGACTAGACGGCATTGATTCAGAGCCTCTGCAAGGAAAGCGGAATCCTTTCGAGTAAGGATTCTCGGTGTATTGCCCATTGAGGCAGCAAGTCTCAGGGTTCCTCCCTCATAACAATTGCTGAGATAGATGGCTCCACTTGAGGGGCTTGTGGAAAGTTGGCCTACGTCTTGAGTCTAAGCAAGGGAATCAGCTCTCATCTCGAGGCAATTTGGGGTACACGGAAGCATTAATCAGAGATGCTCTGCTGAACTTGGTAATATCTTTAGACTTGGCACGTTGTTCTCTGGGGAACCTCTGGAGTTTCACTAAAGGGGAGGTCAAAACCTCAAGGTCGTGTTTGACCGGGAAACGGTGGGATTGCTCTGGGGGGTCAATGTAGGGGATGGAGTGGCTCTCATCTCGATTTGATTTGGGGTCCATGGACGCTTCCTTCAGCGATTGCTGGTTGTGACCTCAGGGTACGGTCTCTACGTGTGACTGTGTTTTTTGGCAGATTGTCCTCGACATCCATCAAGCAAGTCGTGTGAGGCGTCCTGACATGTTTTCATGGGGCTCACGGAATTGCTCTGCCATGACAATTGCCGAGGTAGTGTAGCCTCATATCGCTTGGTGAGGGGGAAGTCTCAATGGTTTTT
>JAJLRB010001590.1:2500-15009 GCA_020976825.1 Odocoileus hemionus | reverse complement strand
AGCCCTTCATCATAGCCAACCTTTGCAATCTTAGGGAAAAGTACCTTCCAGGCCCCCCTTGTCCAGGGGATTCTCCAGCAAGAAACTTGAGTGGGTAGCCATTCTCTTCCCCAAAGGGGATTTTCTAGACCCAAGATTAAACCCGGGTCCCCCATTTGCAGGCAATTCTTTATCACGAGCCCCCAGGAAAGCGCAATACAAAAGGAGAAAAAAAATTGGGGTTTTTGTAATTTGATCCTTTTGGCCTGCATCCATCCTTAGCCACTTTTTTTTTTAACTGCAGCTGATGCCCACCAACATGCACATTAAAGCATGAATAACAAAAACCACGTTTACTGCCTCGGGTTTTCCCCGGGAAGCCATGGGTTTTTTCTTAATCCTTGGGAATTTGTGCGGTAATAGAGGGTTAATACTCTCTAAGTAACGCTTATAGAAGGGGGGGAATTTGGGCGGGCAAAAAGGGCCCCCATCTTCTCTCCTTGGGGGGATAGTCAGGCACCTTCCACATGACTCCCAAAGGGCCCCGGGGGGACTAAGACCCACTGTTACAAGGAACCACTTAATAAGGAATGATCATTTTTCTTTTTCCTTTCTCACTTTAAACCCTTCCCCCAATTTCTGAGAATCCCCAATGAAATCACCCCATCCCGGGCCTTTTTTTCGGGTTTTGCATGGGAAAAAATTAAAAACAAGAAAGCCTTAAGCACGACTTTTTATAAAATTTTACACTGCATTCCTTTTGGAATCTGCTTTATTTTCAGCAAAAAGAAATTTTTCTTGAAATTTTAAAACCCCCATAGGAACCCTCATTTTTTTTATTAAAAAAAAAGAGCATAAAAAAGCTTAAAATATCAAATAAAATTTTGGGGAATTCAACTACTGAGTAAGTGTCAATGGAAACATCTTTAGAAACACAATAGAAATTTAAAGTATCAAGGCTAAATAAATTTAGTACAAAAGAAAATTTAGAAGCCACATTTTATCGGAAAAATTATATAAAACCACCCATTGAGTTTGTATAACTGCTTTGATATTTTTTTTACCACTCACTGTTTTTAAAAAAAGTAACTCCTAAGCCATTTTAAGCTGCTATTTTCTGTAAATTGCTGCGCCATTGCACAGGTAGGAATCAAAAGGGTTGACACCAGTTTGGAAAAAGGAAACAGACAGAAGGAAAAAAAGGTTTTAAAATAGGGACTGTGGACTCAAGACCTCTAGGTCAAGACCCTCTACTGTTTCCACTCGTTTTTTACTGACCTTGGTATCAGAAAGTATCGGGTTTTTTTAATAGCATAAACCCCCACGCCCCCACCCGTGTCCCAGAGTTAATGTTTTTCTTTGTACTTTGATGCTGCTCCTAGAACCAAGGGCATCACACAGCCGGGGGCACACCCCTGGCATAACAGGGAGGAACAATCACGCTTTTGAAGCAAATTAACCGCCTGACCGCATTCCAAGGTCCCCAAAAACAAATTTCCCCTTATCACAAGGCAAACCCCCTAATCACCCCCCTGGACTTTTTTGTTATAAAGGCGACCGCACCCCCAGCTTTCCCAGAAAACCCGAAAAGGCCCCAAAAACCCCGCAGCAAACCCTTTTTTTTTTTTTTTTTTTTTTTTTTTTGGGGGCAATTCACAAAATTTGGCCTTTAACAGGTTTTAAATGGCCATTTTTAAACCGGAAAAAAACCCCCAACAAACCAAAAGCCCCTTTTTTTAGAAAAAAGCCCCGGTTTTTCCCCCCCAAATTTTAAAAACTGCAGAAAATTTTTTGAAGGAAACAGTTTTCGTTCCCCTTTTTTCAAAAGGGGGGGGAAAAAAAAAAAACAGAGCCAATCAATTTATTGGGGGAAGGGGGGTCAGCCCCATAAACACACCACCTCAGAAAACGGGGAAGTTTTTTAAAGCCCCGAGAAAACTTTCCCCCCGCCTTTTTTTTTCCCCCCCCCCCAAAAGGGAGTGAAAATTACCAAGCCTTTTAAAAAAAAACCCCGAATTTTTAAAACCCATGCCGAAAAAAGCCCAAAAATAAATTTGGGGCCCCAAAAAACAAAAAGGGCGCAAAATAATTTGCCCCACAACTAAAACGGGTTTCAGCAATTTGGAAAAATAATTTTCCATTTTTTTAAAGGGGTAGCAACAAAGGGGAAAAAATTTTTAAAAAAAAGGAAAAAAAACGCCCACCAGCCGGGTGGCCCAAAAAGGCAAGGGAGAAGGGCCCCCCTGCACCCCAAACGGACCTTTTTGGGGGGCCAGAAGGGGAAGCAAGCCGGGGGGCCCCCCCTTAACATTTGCAATTTCAAAGGGGGGCAATTCCCCCCGCCGACCAAAAAAACTAAGGGTTTAAAAATGGGGGGAAAATTTAAAAAAGTTTTTTTTAAAAATTAAAACCAAAAACAGGAAAAAAACCCTCCCCTTATAATTTTATTTTAAAGGGGTTGGAAAATTTAAAAACTTTCCATCTAAAAAATCTGCTAAAGAAAAATGTTGAAGTCTGATTTCATTTTCCTTTCTTTTTTTTTTAATCTCACGGAAGAGAGCGGGGAAGGAGGTTAACTTTTTTAATATTTTGTGTGATTGTGAATTTGTATTTTACCAAAAATTATTGATTTTGGCAGAGTGAATTTTCCCTGAAGCAACAAGCAAGTAAAACGACTGATATTTAAATCAGCTTTATGCCCTGTGGCTACAATTTTTGGGAAACTTAAAGCACCTCTTATGAAAAATGCGGTGCTCTCAAAAACCCGCCACTTTTGAGACTCGTCTTTGTTAAGAACAAAAAGGGGTTTTTAAAAGGTTGCAAGGGGTATCTTTTAATAAAAAAAGGCAATTAGTCTTTCCCCTGAAAGTTTTAAATCATTGTAAAAGGGGTTAACTCATGCGTGTAGCTTTTGCAGCAAATTTTAAATGATTGTTTTTTTAAAGTGATTTTTGACAATACCGTGTTCTTGGGACCCCTCATAAAATGTAAAACAGAATGTATACAGAAGAATTATGTTATCTAGTTCTTCCATTTAAAAAGTTTAGAGTCTGGCATACCTGCAGCTGTTTTTGGCCTGTACACAAAACAGTCAATTGATATTTTAAAAAGATATACTACTTAATAGGCAGAATTTTTTTTTTCATTCAAAAAATATTATTTAGAAAATTTTTTTACTATATCTTTGGAGAAAAAAAATTAAATTAAAATTTTTAAAATTTGGGTTTTTCCCTTCCCCTCAAAAGCCAAAACAGTTTTTTAGCAAACATATTTACATAAATTTAAAAAGGCAAGAAAAAGTCATAATACATGAACTACATTTACTTTTATGCTATTAATTTTTTTTCAAGCAGTTTTTTCCCTCTTTTCTCACCCTTCTTGACTGAAACATGATACTTCTCCCCTTTCCCACCCTTGAAAACTTTTTGATATTTCTTAACAAAGAAAAAAAGGGCTTTTGCCGTATTCAATTTTAATTTTTGCGCTGTCTTCTTTGGCCATTTAAAATCACACAAAGGAAAAGCTCAGCGCTGTTATAATAAGACACCTAATAAAATCCTCCAGTTTAAAATCACAATGAATATATTTTTTTTTTCCCCCTTCTAACATTTTTCTCTTAAAACCCTTTTTTTCACATGTATGCTTTTCCTTTTTTAGAGCTAATCCTGTTTTCATATAAAGGAAATGGGTTGTTTGGGGCTAAAAGGCAGTAGGAAAACTTTCAGTGGTTTTAAGTTTTATACAGGAGAGATTTTTATTAAAGCTAAGGGCCAAATTTAAAAAGCCTTTAGCTATATTTAAAAATGTAAAATCGAAAATTTTTTTTAAAATTTATTTTCCATAATTTTAGAACAAAAAATAAACATTTTTTAGAGGGATAACGTTTCCTGGTACATACTCCCTTCGTTTTAAACATAGGGTTCCAGCTGCTTCAAAAAGAGATACAAACCCTAATTCAGAGAAAAATAGACTAAAAAAAAGACTATTATGGAAACAAGTAATAAAGTTGGAAAAAGAATAGACCACAAAAGGATTTTTTACCAAAACTCCAGTAGAAAACGTGATTGTGGGGGGGCACAAATTGAATTTAACATTACATTCAAAAGTTACCACCCGTTTTAAAGGGAACTTTATGATGGAAAAGAGAGAGCAAAAAAAGGGCTTTCAAATCTGAATAAAAGTACATTTGATTGATATATTGGCTTTTTTAAACTTTTTCTGGATAAAAAAAAAGATTTTTCTGCAAGTTCTTTTAAATTTTAATTACTGTCAAGCATGCTTAAGTCCAATAGATTTTAAATTTGAATTGTGTAAATTCTTCAAATGTTAAAAATTCAAATTTTTATCTAATATTTCTGGATATTTTTTGTATTAATCACAAACAATAACTTTTCACCACCAATGCCAGCATGTTTTAGATGTGTCATAAATAACAAGCAAATTTAGAACTCAAAATAACGGGAGAAAGGTGTCTACCTCCAAAAGATGCGGGAAAAAACGTCTCTCATCTTTTAGAAAAGTCTTTTCACGATAAGTCCCCCAACGTTTCATGCTTAGTTAAGGGCTTTGGGAAAAAGCACGGCAAATATTTTGGGGCACAATAATAGGTTGCCTTTGAACAGGTTCTTGAGATAAACAGTCAGGGGGAAAATTTTTGCCTTTCATGAGATGTTTATGGAATTTTGATTAGAAACAAATTTTAACTGAAATAAAGCTAAACCATAGCAATAAACATACAGTACACATTATTTGGGAAGGTATTTTTAAAATATAGAAAAAAAGCACCGAATACAATTTGTTTTGTTTGGCCCCTCAAAGTCTGTTTTCCCAGTCCCTTTTTAAGTTCTGGGGGCTTTCCCCCTGTGGGGGTTAAAGGGGACCTCCCCAAGAGGGGGTTTGCCAAAACCCCATCGCACACCCCAAACCCCCCCCCTGCACGGGCCCCTGCTTACCCTACCTCCACAGGAGACACCAAGTCTCATCTCTGTGAGGTTTCGGGTCCTGGGTGTACAAGGGATGTTTGACTCCTGAGCTCTCTGGGAAATTTGGGGGTTTTATTTAAATGATTTTTCCCCCCCTACCATCTTGCTGTGGCTTCTCTGCCCTAGGACACAGGGTGCCCCCTACAGGGAGTTCCAGTACCACCACCCCCTCCAGCCTGGCAGTCTGCTTTTAAACGCCTACGTCTTGCGGGGGTCTTGAACCCAGAAAAGGAGCAGAAAAGCACTGCCATAGCGACACCCCTTGCAACAACAAAGAGAATACCTACACGTGGACATCACCAGATGGTCAATACGAAATCAATTGAAAAAACTTTGCGCCAAAGATGGGGAACTTTTTAATACAATCAAAAAACAAGACCAGGACGACTGGGGCTCAACAAAACACCTTTATTGCCAAAATCAGATTTAAATTAAAAAAAGTGGGAAAAACCACTAGCCCATTTGGTATACTTATAAAATTCTTCTGAATAAATGAAATGACAAGTAATTCAAGGGATTAATCTTATTGGTACCTAAAACATGGGTTTAGGTTTGTGACATTTTACAGGAGGGAATGACAAGACCACCCCCAAGAAAAAGAAAAGAAAAAAAGGAAAAAGTTTTTCCTAGGAGGCCTTTACAAATACGTGAAAAGAAGAAAGTGAAAAGCAAAGGGAAAAAAAGGGAAAGATAATTCATTTGAATGCAATTCCAAAGACAGCAAGGAGAGGTAAAAAGGGCCTTTCCCTTAAGTATCAATGCAAAGAAAAAAGGGGAAAACAATAGATGGGAGAGAAAGATCTCCAAGAAAATTTAGAGACCCCAAAGGGGAATATTCATGCAAAGATGGCACAAAAAAAGGAAAAATGGGTGGACCTAACAGAAAAAGAGGATTTAAAAGAGGGGGCAAAAATACACAAAAGACCTAACAAAAAGATCTTCAGACCCAGAAAAACCATGATGGTTATCTTCACCTAGACCCATACACCCGGAATATGAAGTCAAGGGGGCTTTAGGAAGACAAAAAACAAACAAAGGTAGGGGATTTAGGGAATTCCAGTTGAGATATTTCAAACCTAAATATTTTTTTTATAAAAGTGCTGCACTAAATAGCAAAAATTTTTGGAAAACCAGCAAACCCACGGACGGGAAAGGTCAGTGTTCTTTACAATCCTAAAAAAAGGGGCAATGGCAAAGAATACTCAAACACGTACATTGTACTCATCTCACATTTTACAAAGTAGTGCCCAAATTCCCAACCAGGCACTACAGAACTAACCATAACTTCCAGATGTCAACCGTTTTTAAAAGGCAAGGAACCAAAATCAAATTGCCAGCTAGGGGAAATCATTAAAAAGGGGTGATTTCCCCGAAAAACTCTACTTTTCTTTATTACTACCAAAGCCTTTGACGTTTGATCACAACAAACGTGGGAAATCTGAAAGAATGGAATACGATCACCTGACTTTTCCCTTTTGAAAAACTGTAGCAGGTCAAGAAACAACTTAAATGGGCATGGAACAACAACTGCCCCCAAATTGGAAAACAGTATGTCTGCTGAATTTTCACCCTGATATTTTTAACCCATATGCAAGTACACATGAAAATGCTGGACGGATGAACACAACTTGAAACAAGACTGCGGGAAAAACAATAACTTCAAATGCAAAACACCACCCTTAGGGAGAAAAATGAAGAACTAAAGCATCTCTTTATGAAAGTAAAAAGGGGAAAAAATGAAACGTTGGGTTAAAACTTAACATTCTGGAAACTAAGATCAGGCACTGGTCCCCATCCCCATGGAAATAGAAGGGGAACATGGCAGATTATATTTTTTGGGGCTCCAAAAATCACTGCAAATGGTACGCGCCATGAAATTAAAAGACCTTCTCCTTGAAAATAAATTATGACCAACCTAACACAAATTAAAAAGCAAATATTACTTTGCCAACAAAAGTCCATTATCATAGCTATTTTTTTTTCCATGTCACGTATGGATGTGAGTCACATATAGATTATAAAAAAAGCTGAACACTGAAGAATTGATGCTTTTTGAATTTGGGGGTTTTTAATAAACTTTGAAACCCTTGATTTCCAAGATACCCAAACCCTTCCATCCTAAGGAATCTCCTTTCCCGGGGGTTCTTTGGAAGGACTGATGCAGAAGCGAAAACTTAATATTTGGCTACCAAGGGAAAATTATTTGAAAAGACCCTAACTGGTAAGATGAAGGGGGGAGAAGAAGGGAAGACAGAGGAGAGAGGGTTTTGGAGACACCCCGACTCAATGGACATGATTTTTGGTCACTCGGGACTTGGTGATGGACCGGGGAAGCCGGGGGCTGCTGCCATGACTTCTCGTTTCCAACCCAACTCAGCAACTGAGCTCAACTCAACTCAGATTTTCATTGGTTTTTCCCTGGAAGCTATACATTTGCGTAAAAAATATAAAATAACCAATTAAGGCAATCAAACTATCAAAAAAATTTTTGTCACACATTTAATAAAAAATCATCTAATAAAGTGATTTGCTTTTGTTTTTTCATATATAAGGTCAACACCCTTTTGTTTTTGAAATTAAAATTTTTAATTGGAGTATTTACAATGCCTGTTTTATTTTCATTGTACATCAAAGAAATCACTAACTTACAAATTCCCTTTTTTAAAAAAAATTCCTTCCCATTTAGTTCACCCAGAACACGACCCCCGGATAAAAGCAGTCCCCTATTTAAAAGCAGCAACTAAAATGGAAAAAAATCCTGCCCACACCATTTCCAATATCCTCATACAAAATTTTACCTTCTTTGTAAGCTTGTGAGTCCTTTAATTTTTTCTTACCATTTCTCCTGACAAACGAGAGACCCTCTGCCCCAAAACATGTGATTTTTTTCCCTCGAGATCTCGGGGAGAAATTTTATAATCACTTTCAAAAAAATTTTCATTTTTTTTAATCACCCATATCAAGGTAATGTTTTTCATTTTTGCATCAAATTTAAAAAAAAATCTATGAAAGGGTTAAACGTTTTCCTTTAAAAACTCTGACTTTAAGGGGTCAGGAAATAGCGCAGAACCCCTTGAAATTACTTTTTAAGTTCTACAGACATTTCTGCTTTCCTTTCAGGTGAAATGCTTCTCCCGTGCTGACATTTATAAAAAGATCTCTGTTTTTTTCTAATACAAAAATTCATTAAAGTGGTGCCTCTGGTTCTGAAGAAAATGTTTCTTTAATACAACCTGTTTTTCCTCAGAGCGGTTACCTATTTGAAACAAGTAAAAAGGGGGTATAATAAAAAAAAAAAGCTGAGGGGGTTTTTTGTCCGAAAGTTAGTTAAAAGCAATCACAAAAAAATTTCACTTTCCCATTCTGTAACCTCACTTTGAGATGTTTTTCTCATTAAAGGAACTCACCAAATTTCATACATTTTCTTGGAACTTTTTTAAATTACCGTTATTTTTTTATTTTTATTTTTTATTTCTCATTTTTTTTTTATTAGTTGGGGGTTAATTACTTTACAACATTGCAGTGGTTTTTTTTTTAAAAACAATGAAATGAATAGCCCCGGGTTTACATTATTCCCATCCCCCCGGGCCCCCCTCCCACCCCCCCTCCACCCCACCCTCTGGGTCTTCCCCCTGCACCCGGCCCAGCACTTTTTCTCTTTTAATATTGATGTAGACTTCCTTAGGGCTAAGTACTGCTTTTGACTCTGACACTTGGGTGACCTTGAATAAATCTTTTCATATTTTGGGCCGGTTTTCATAGCTTTATAAGTATTTGCTGTGAGGCTATTGTGTATCGTCCTTTAGAGTGGTCTTTCATGTAAAAATTTCTAAATAGAAATTAATTTCGGGTTAAAAATTTACCCTTTAATTGCAAAGTTCTAAACTAAAAAAAAATTCTTAAGCTTCGTTTGGACAAAATTTTTATTAAAAAGTTTTTAAAATTTAAGTAATTTGATTTTTAATGTTTAGTTTCAGGGACGGCAAAGCTATTTATTATACATAGAAAAAATAATACTTTTTCAATTCTCTCCATGTAGGTTATTTTAAATATTAAATATATTCCCTATGCGTATAGTAGGCTCTTTTTTTTTATCATTTTATAGCAGTAGTATTATCTTAGTCCCAAACCTTAAAAAACAAACTTTATCCCCCCCTTTCTTCTCTTTCTCCCTTTTGAAATCAACCTTGTTTTTCCCTGTGTCCCTGTATAAATATATTTACTTCAACCAATTTGGGGGAGTACCTTTTCCCAAATAAAATTTTTGGGAAACTTCCTACTTTCGGAGATAAAACATATTTAAGGACAAGATGATTCTTATTAAAATTTCTCTACAATTCTAATCAAGGTGTCCTATTTGCATTCAAATTGCAGATTTAAATTTCATAATTTTTTCGTCTACCCCTAGGTTCACATATATTTCTCCCCTAAATTTTAAGTTTTTTTTTTCAAATCTTAAAATATGAATGTATTTTCCCCAAAACATAGACATTTTTCCCTTGTTGAAAACTTTATTATTTTTTCTTGAATCAACTGATTTAAGGTTTTTTAATAGTAAATATTTAAATTTAGATACCTTTAAATGTTCCCAAAAGTTATTTTGTTTTAAACTTTGAAAGTCATCCAATTACATAAAAAAAATAATTTTAGTGTTTTCAAAATAATATCAACTAACTTAAAAATTTATTTTGCTTTACAGCAAAAGACTGTTCCAGAATTTGGAAAAATAAACAGTTCATCATGAACTGGCTGTTTTTTGGCTAAATTAAAGAGGAAAAAAACATTTTAATAAATTCAATACAATGAAAACCAGGGTTACCACAGATATAAAAATACTAAAAACAGTTTTTGAAAAGGGGCATTTTTTATAATTTACTAGGAAAAAACAGGGTGGCATCTTTGAGAAAAAATTATGGTTTATTTTGAAGAACTGACAGATAAGAGGGGAAAAGGGATATTTTAAAAACTTAAAAAAAAATATTTTAAAAAAACCAAAAATTTGAAATCCTAATTATTACAGGGAAAAAACTGTAAGAGAAGAAGGGGTAAGTAAATAATATTAATGAAGCATGAATCCCTTTAAAGAAAATAACTTTGAAACCAAAGAGATCAGAACTTCATTCCATATTCTAATGAACTACTCTAATAAACAGCACTGGGGGGATTTTAGAGTAATTTTTAATAAAAACTAAGACTTAGAAAAGAAGAATGGTAAAAGTATACAAGAGGGGCTAGTCAAAGAACTTCGAGTGACGGGTGATTTCAAGGGTTAACTGGTGAAAAAAGAAAGATCTGATTATTTAACTTTAAAAAAAGTATTAACATTAACAATTTATGCATGCGTTGGCACTCATTCACTCAGTTGTGTCCCACCTCTTGACCCCAAGACGCAACCCCCAGCCCCGTCCATGGGTTGCTGCTGTTTTTCAGTAGCCCCCTCATTCGACTCTTTGCAACCCCAGGACTGTTCATGCCAGGCCCCTCGTCCTTCCCCCCCCCCAAATTTTCCCAATTCTGTCCCTTTTCATCAGTGAGCCACCCCCATCTTTCCTCTGATTCCCCCTTCTCCTTTCTGCCCTTCAATCTTTCCCAGCACAGGACTTTTCCAGTGAGCAGCTGCTCAAGCAGATGATCAAAATACTGGGGTTTCAACTTACACATCCTTTCCCAAGAGATTCATGTTGATTCCCTTAAGATAGACTGTTTTTACCCCTCCGTCCAAAGCATTCTCAAGTCTTCCACACCATAATAAGGGATCTTTTCTACGCCTCCCCCTTTTTATGGCCCGGGTCTCACAACTTTTGTCCCTTTTTAAAAACAATTTTTTTTTGTATTTTAAAATTTCATTATATTTTTGGTATAAATAAGAAATTTGTTAAAATATTTTGATGGGGAATTAATATTTTTGGGTTAATAATTATAAAATCAACTCACCAATGCAAAATTGGGAAAATCAAAAATGGGCATTCCCAAAAGATAAATGAAAATAAAAAATCGCCTCAGTGGGCTAGCAATAGGGAAAAGTAATTACGTTTTTGTCTACGGGTAAGTGCTCATTTTTGGTGAAAATGGAGTTAAAATATATCGGGACAGGCATTAACAAACTCCAGACCTTTGGTAGTAACATCTGATTTGAGTCTGAAAGTTCATTTGTCCTTTTAATCTTCCCTGAAAACAAATAATAGGACAATAACTTTTTAAAATAAGGGTAGTATTTACTACTTATTTTTTTACTTTTTTTTTTATACTAAAAAACCTTAAACATTTTAAGGGAGAATTTCTCCATCCTAGATACCCAGTTAGGGAAAATTCAGATGTGAAACAAAAAGGGAAACAACTTTTTTCCCCAAGTTTTAAACCCAACCTAAAAAATTTACATGTAATGTTAAAGCATTTTTATATCCTATGACTGAAGTAACTGAATCAAATCCTTTTGAAATAAAAAAAGGGAAACTTTAAGGCTTTACTTCATTTTTTTGTTCCTTTTTTTTAAACAGTCTCTATAAAATTGGGTGGTGGCGTTTAGTCTCAAGTTTGTGCCCAAAACTCTTGTGACCCCATGGGCTTAGCCCCAGGCTCCTCTCTCCAGGGGTTTCCCCAGGCAAGAATACTGGAGGGGGTTCCCACCCTTCTCCGGGGGATCTTCCCGACCCAGGAATCAAGTCGGGTGTCCGCATTAAAGGCTTTCTTTACTGACTACTATGAAAGCCCTCCGAGAAGTTTAGGCAAAGGAATGCAAAACAACTTTGGAAAAATTTTGGTTTTTTGGTTTAAAAAAATTTTCTCATAAATGCAAGGACTTTACATTATTTTACTCTACCATGAAATGATGGAAGGTGGAATTGTAACACTGGCACAAAGGGGGGAAACTAAGAAAGTAAAAATCATTTTAAAAAGGCTGGAGAAGATAAATTTAAATTAATGGGTATAGATAAAGCCACCAAAAAGTTAGTATGAACATTTCCCCCCAAAAACATGCTACAATATTGTGTCTACCCACTTCTTAATGACCATTACCTTTTCAGAATTATATTTTCTCAAAAATCTTAAGCTGCTAAAATTTGGCTGTTTAAAATGATAAAAATATGAGAAACCTTTTCATTTTTCCAGGATCTCTAATCATTTTGATTTTGAAAACAGCTTTGATGTACAACCCAAATGCATGCTTCTTCACTGGGAATTTCTGGTACAATGCCACATTTACATTACTTTATATTTCTTTAAAAATGGGGCCATGGATCCACTTTCTTTGGTAATTTTTATATTTTTGGGGTTTTTTTTCCATTTATCTAAGTTGTTCAATTTTTGGGAACTGTACATAACATTTTTCATCTATTCTTTTTATTTTTAGTAGGATTTATACTGATTTTTTCTTTCTAATTTATTATTTCTATCTTTTTCATTACTATTTTCTTCTTTATAATTGGTTAATTTTTCCTTTACTTTTAGTTTCTTAAGGGGGGTTTTTTAGATCTTTTACTTTTGAGCATTATTCATTTTTAATATAAAACATTAATGTTACAAATTTAACTTGAAAACTGCTTTGGT
>JAJLRB010001589.1:0-23021 GCA_020976825.1 Odocoileus hemionus | reverse complement strand
GATGAGGCCCGCTTCCCCTGCATTGACTCCAGAGCCATCCCCCGTTCCCCATCAAACACGACCTGAGGCTTGACTCCCTTTAGGCAACTCCAGAGGTTCCCCGAGAACAACGGGCCAAGTCTAGAGGAATACCAAGTTCAGCAGAGCAACTCGAGGACTGCTCCGTGTACCCCAAATTGCCTCGAGATGAGAGCTGATTCCCTGGCTTAGACTCAAGACGTAGGCCACCTTTCCACAAGCCCCTCAAGAGGAGGCTTCTCTCAGCAATAGGTATGAGGGAGGGACCCTGAGATTGCTGCCTCAATGGGCATATACACCGAGAAGCCCTGACTCGAAAGGAGGCCGGGTTTCCTTGCAGTGGCTTGAATACAGTCTAGTCTTTCATCTCACAAGGTGAAGGGATGTCTGCACCACCTGTGGAGTCCCTAGAGAAAGCCCTAGGTCCCCGACTCCTTTCGACGGAATGCCTCACATGCCTCTGACACCTCGAGAGGCACGCAGAGCTCACTGCTTCAAAATTTGACGGAGCCTGACTCCTCTTGAACATTGACAGGAATCCCAGTATCCCTGTGGCTACTGGAAAGGGACCCTGGGTCTCCCGACTCACCTCGAGAAGCGTCCCTTTTGCCCTGCCAAGCCTCGAAGAGACTCCTGAGGTGTCCCTCGTAACTCGACAGGAGTCCTGACTTCGTTGAACAAACACGAGGGTTGAAGGGCCATCCCCGCCGTAAGTCGAGAATGTACCCCAGGTCCCCGCCGCAACTCGAGAAAAACCATGAGACTTCCCCCTCCAAGCGAGATGAGGCCCGATTCCCCTGCACTGCATGCAGAGCAATTCCGTGAGCCCCCTGAAACATGTCAGGAGCCTCGACTTGCTTGATGGATGTCGAGACAGTCCGCAAAAACACTGTCACAAGTAGAGAGGGACCCTGAGGTCACACCAGCATCGCGAAGGAGCTCCATGGCCCCAAATCAACTCGAGATGAGGCCCGCTTCCCCTGCATTGACTCCAGAGCCATCCCCCGTTCCCCATCAAACACGACCTGAGGCTTGACTCCCTTTAGGCAACTCCAGAGGTTCCCCGAGAACAACGGGCCAAGTCTAGAGGAGTACCAAGTTCAGCAGAGCAACTCGAGGAGGACTGCTCCGTGTACCCCAAATTGCCTCGAGATGAGAGCTGATTCCCTGGCTTAGACTCAAGACGTAGGCCACCTTTCCACAAGCCCCTCAAGAGGAGGCTTCTCTCAGCAATAGGTATGAGGGAGGGACCCTGAGATTGCTGCCTCAATGGGCATATACACCGAGAAGCCCTGACTCGAAAGGAGGCCGGGTTTCCTTGCAGTGGCTTGAATACAGTCTAGTCTTTCATCTCACAAGGTGAAGGGATGTCTGCACCACCTGTGGAGTCCCTAGAGAAAGCCCTAGGTCCCCGACTCCTTTCGACGGAATGCCTCACATGCCTCTGACACCTCGAGAGGCACGCAGAGCTCACTGCTTCAAAATTTGACGGAGCCTGACTCCTCTTGAACATTGACAGGAATCCCAGTATCCCTGTGGCTACTGGAAAGGGACCCTGGGTCTCCCGACTCACCTCGAGAAGCGTCCCTTTTGCCCTGCCAAGCCTCGAAGAGACTCCTGAGGTGTCCCTCGTAACTCGACAGGAGTCCTGACTTCGTTGAACAAACACGAGGGTTGAAGGGCCATCCCCGCCGTAAGTCGAGAATGTACCCCAGGTCCCCGCCGCAACTCGAGAAAAACCATGAGACTTCCCCCTCCAAGCGAGATGAGGCCCGATTCCCCTGCACTGCATGCAGAGCAATTCCGTGAGCCCCCTGAAACATGTCAGGAGCCTCGACTTGCTTGATGGATGTCGAGACAGTCCGCAAAAACACTGTCACAAGTAGAGAGGGACCCTGAGGTCACACCAGCATCGCGAAGGAGCTCCATGGGCCCCAAATCAACTCGAGATGAGGCCCGCTTCCCCTGCATTGACTCCAGAGCCATCCCCCGTTCCCCATCAAACACGACCTGAGGCTTGACTCCCTTTAGGCAACTCCAGAGGTTCCCCGAGAACAACGGGCCAAGTCTAGAGGAGTACCAAGTTCAGCAGAGCAACTCGAGGACTGCTCCGTGTACCCCAAATTGCCTCGAGATGAGAGCTGATTCCCTGGCTTAGACTCAAGACGTAGGCCAACTTTCCACAAGCCCCTCAAGAGGAGGCTTCTCTCAGCAATAGGTATGAGGGAGGGACCCTGAGATTGCTGCCTCAATGGGCATATACACCGAGAAGCCCTGACTCGAAAGGAGGCCGGGTTTCCTTGCAGTGGCTTGAATACAGTCTAGTCTTTCATCTCACAAGGTGAAGGGATGTCTGCACCACCTGTGGAGTCCCTAGAGAAAGCCCTAGGTCCCCGACTCCTTTCGACGGAATGCCTCACATGCCTCTGACACCTCGAGAGGCACGCAGAGCTCACTGCTTCAAAATTTGACGGAGCCTGACTCCTCTTGAACATTGACAGGAATCCCAGTATCCCTGTGGCTACTGGAAAGGGACCCTGGGTCTCCCGACTCACCTCGAGAAGCGTCCCTTTTGCCCTGCCAAGCCTCGAAGAGACTCCTGAGGTGTCCCTCGTAACTCGACAGGAGTCCTGACTTCGTTGAACAAACACGAGGGTTGAAGGGCCATCCCCGCCGTAAGTCGAGAATGTACCCCAGGTCCCCGCCGCAACTCGAGAAAAACCATGAGACTTCCCCCTCCAAGCGAGATGAGGCCCGATTCCCCTGCACTGCATGCAGAGCAATTCCGTGAGCCCCCTGAAACATGTCAGGAGCCTCGACTTGCTTGATGGATGTCGAGACAGTCCGCAAAAACACTGTCACAAGTAGAGAGGGACCCTGAGGTCACACCAGCATCGCGAAGGAGCTCCATGGGCCCCAAATCAACTCGAGATGAGGCCCGCTTCCCCTGCATTGACTCCAGAGCCATCCCCCGTTCCCCCCATCAAACACGACCTGAGGCTTGACTCCCTTTAGGCAACTCCAGAGGTTCCCCGAGAACAACGGGCCAAGTCTAGAGGAGTACCAAGTTCAGCAGAGCAACTCGAGGACTGCTCCGTGTACCCAAATTGCCTCGAGATGAGAGCTGATTCCCTGGCTTAGACTCAAGACGTACGTAGGCCACCTTTCCACAAGCCCCTCAAGAGGAGGCTTCTCTCAGCAATAGGTATGAGGGAGGGACCCTGAGATTGCTGCCTCAATGGGCATATACACCGAGAAGCCCTGACTCGAAAGGAGGCCGGGTTTCCTTGCAGTGGCTTGAATACAGTCTAGTCTTTCATCTCACAAGGTGAAGGGATGTCTGCACCACCTGTGGAGTCCCTAGAGAAAGCCCTAGGTCCCCGACTCCTTTCGACGGAATGCCTCACATGCCTCTGACACCTCGAGAGGCACGCAGAGCTCACTGCTTCAAAATTTGACGGAGCCTGACTCCTCTTGAACATTGACAGGAATCCCAGTATCCCTGTGGCTACTGGAAAGGGACCCTGGGTCTCCCGACTCACCTCGAGAAGCGTCCCTTTTGCCCTGCCAAGCCTCGAAGAGACTCCTGAGGTGTCCCTCGTAACTCGACAGGAGTCCTGACTTCGTTGAACAAACACGAGGGTTGAAGGGCCATCCCCGCCGTAAGTCGAGAATGTACCCCAGGTCCCCGCCGCAACTCGAGAAAAACCATGAGACTTCCCCCTCCAAGCGAGATGAGGCCCGATTCCCCTGCACTGCATGCAGAGCAATTCCGTGAGCCCCTGAAACATGTCAGGAGCCTCGACTTGCTTGATGGATGTCGAGACAGTCCGCAAAAACACTGTCACAAGTAGAGAGGGACCCTGAGGTCACACCAGCATCGCGAAGGAGCTCCATGGGCCCCAAATCAACTCGAGATGAGGCCCGCTTCCCCTGCATTGACTCCAGAGCCATCCCCCGTTCCCCATCAACACACGACCTGAGCTTGACTCCCTTTAGGCAACTCCAGAGGTTCCCCGAGAACAACGGGCCAAGTCTAGAGGAGTACCAAGTTCAGCAGAGCAACTCGAGGACTGCTCCGTGTACCCCAAATTGCCTCGAGATGAGAGCTGATTCCCTGGCTTAGACTCAAGACGTAGGCCACCTTTCCACAAGCCCCTCAAGAGGAGGCTTCTCTCAGCAATAGGTATGAGGGAGGGACCCTGAGATTGCTGCCTCAATGGGCATATACACCGAGAAGCCCTGACTCGAAAGGAGGCCGGGTTTCCTTGCAGTGGCTTGAATACAGTCTAGTCTTTCATCTCACAAGGTGAAGGGATGTCTGCACCACCTGTGGAGTCCCTAGAGAAAGCCCTAGGTCCCCGACTCCTTTCGACGGAATGCCTCACATGCCTCTGACACCTCGAGAGGCACGCAGAGCTCACTGCTTCAAAATTTGACGGAGCCTGACTCCTCTTGAACATTGACAGGAATCCCAGTATCCCGTGGCTACTGGAAAGGGACCCTGGGTCTCCCGACTCACCTCGAGAAGCGTCCCTTTTGCCCTGCCAAGCCTCGAAGAGACTCCTGAGGTGTCCCTCGTAACTCGACAGGAGTCCTGACTTCGTTGAACAAACACGAGGGTTGAAGGGCCATCCCCGCCGTAAGTCGAGAATGTACCCCAGGTCCCCGCCGCAACTCGAGAAAAACCATGAGACTTCCCCCTCCAAGCGAGATGAGGCCCGATTCCCCTGCACTGCATGCAGAGCAATTCCGTGAGCCCCCTGAAACATGTCAGGAGCCTCGACTTGCTTGATGGATGTCGAGACAGTCCGCAAAAACACTGTCACAAGTAGAGAGGGACCCTGAGGTCACACCAGCATCGCGAAGGAGCTCCATGGGCCCCAAATCAACTCGAGATGAGGCCCGCTTCCCCTGCATTGACTCCAGAGCCATCCCCCGTTCCCCATCAAACACGACCTGAGGCTTGACTCCCTTTAGGCAACTCCAGAGGTTCCCCGAGAACAACGGGCCAAGTCTAGAGGAGTACCAAGTTCAGCAGAGCAACTCGAGGACTGCTCCGTGTACCCCAAATTGCCTCGAGATGAGAGCTGATTCCCTGGCTTAGACTCAAGACGTAGGCCACCTTTCCACAAGCCCCTCAAGAGGAGGCTTCTCTCAGCAATAGGTATGAGGGAGGGACCCTGAGATTGCTGCCTCAATGGGCATATACACCGAGAAGCCCTGACTCGAAAGGAGGCCGGGTTTCCTTGCAGTGGCTTGAATACAGTCTAGTCTTTCATCTCACAAGGTGAAGGGATGTCTGCACCACCTGTGGAGTCCCTAGAGAAAGCCCTAGGTCCCCGACTCCTTTCGACGGAATGCCTCACATGCCTCTGACACCTCGAGAGGCACGCAGAGCTCACTGCTTCAAAATTTGACGGAGCCTGACTCCTCTTGAACATTGACAGGAATCCCAGTATCCCTGTGGCTACTGGAAAGGGACCCCTGGGTCTCCCGACTCACCTCGAGAAGCGTCCCTTTTGCCCTGCCAAGCCTCGAAGAGACTCCTGAGGTGTCCCTCGTAACTCGACAGGAGTCCTGACTTCGTTGAACAAACACGAGGGTTGAAGGGCCATCCCCGCCGTAAGTCGAGAATGTACCCCAGGTCCCCGCCGCAACTCGAGAAAAACCATGAGACTTCCCCCTCCAAGCGAGATGAGGCCCGATTCCCCTGCACTGCATGCAGAGCAATTCCGTGAGCCCCCTGAAACATGTCAGGAGCCTCGACTTGCTTGATGGATGTCGAGACAGTCCGCAAAAACACTGTCACAAGTAGAGAGGGACCCTGAGGTCACACCAGCATCGCGAAGGAGCTCCATGGGCCCCAAATCAACTCGAGATGAGGCCCGCTTCCCCTGCATTGACTCCAGAGCCATCCCCCGTTTCCCCATCAAACACGACCTGAGGCTTGACTCCCTTTAGGCAACTCCAGAGGTTCCCCGAGAACAACGGGCCAAGTCTAGAGGAGTACCAAGTTCAGCAGAGCAACTCGAGGACTGCTCCGTGTACCCCAAATTGCCTCGAGATGAGAGCTGATTCCCTGGCTTAGACTCAAGACGTAGGCCACCTTTCCACAAGCCCCTCAAGAGGAGGCTTCTCTCAGCAATAGGTATGAGGGAGGGACCCTGAGATTGCTGCCTCAATGGGCATATACACCGAGAAGCCCTGACTCGAAAGGAGGCCGGGTTTCCTTGCAGTGGCTTGAATACAGTCTAGTCTTTCATCTCACAAGGTGAAGGGATGTCTGCACCACCTGTGGAGTCCCTAGAGAAAGCCCTAGGTCCCCGACTCCTTTCGACGGAATGCCTCACATGCCTCTGACACCTCGAGAGGCACGCAGAGCTCACTGCTTCAAAATTTGACGGAGCCTGACTCCTCTTGAACATTGACAGGAATCCCAGTATCCCTGTGGCTACTGGAAAGGGACCCTGGGTCTCCCGACTCACCTCGAGAAGCGTCCCTTTTGCCCTGCCAAGCCTCGAAGAGACTCCTGAGGTGTCCCTCGTAACTCGACAGGAGTCCTGACTTCGTTGAACAAACACGAGGGTTGAAGGGCCATCCCCGCCGTAAGTCGAGAATGTACCCCAGGTCCCCCCCGCCGCAACTCGAGAAAAACCATGAGACTTCCCCCTCCAAGCGAGATGAGGCCCGATTCCCCTGCACTGCATGCAGAGCAATTCCGTGAGCCCCCTGAAACATGTCAGGAGCCTCGACTTGCTTGATGGATGTCGAGACAGTCCGCAAAAACACTGTCACAAGTAGAGAGGGACCCTGAGGTCACACCAGCATCGCGAAGGAGCTCCATGGGCCCCAAATCAACTCGAGATGAGGCCCGCTTCCCCTGCATTGACTCCAGAGCCATCCCCCGTTCCCCATCAAACACGACCTGAGGCTTGACTCCCTTTAGGCAACTCCAGAGGTTCCCCGAGAACAACGGGCCAAGTCTAGAGGAGTACCAAGTTCAGCAGAGCAACTCGAGGACTGCTCCGTGTACCCCAAATTGCCTCGAGATGAGAGCTGATTCCCTGGCTTAGACTCAAGACGTAGGCCACCTTTCCACAAGCCCCTCAAGAGGAGGCTTCTCTCAGCAATAGGTATGAGGGAGGGACCCTGAGATTGCTGCCTCAATGGGCATATACACCGAGAAGCCCTGACTCGAAAGGAGGCCGGGTTTCCTTGCAGTGGCTTGAATACAGTCTAGTCTTTCATCTCACAAGGTGAAGGGATGTCTGCACCACCTGTGGAGTCCCTAGAGAAAGCCCTAGGTCCCCGACTCCTTTCGACGGAATGCCTCACATGCCTCTGACACCTCGAGAGGCACGCAGAGCTCACTGCTTCAAAATTTGACGGAGCCTGACTCCTCTTGAACATTGACAGGAATCCCAGTATCCCTGTGGCTACTGGAAAGGGACCCTGGGTCTCCCGACTCACCTCGAGAAGCGTCCCTTTTGCCCTGCCAAGCCTCGAAGAGACTCCTGAGGTGTCCCTCGTAACTCGACAGGAGTCCTGACTTCGTTGAACAAACACGAGGGTTGAAGGGCCATCCCCGCCGTAAGTCGAGAATGTACCCCAGGTCCCCCCCGCAACTCGAGAAAAACCATGAGACTTCCCCCTCCAAGCGAGATGAGGCCCGATTCCCCTGCACTGCATGCAGAGCAATTCCGTGAGCCCCCTGAAACATGTCAGGAGCCTCGACTTGCTTGATGGATGTCGAGACAGTCCGCAAAAACACTGTCACAAGTAGAGAGGGACCCTGAGGTCACACCAGCATCGCGAAGGAGCTCCATGGGCCCCAAATCAACTCGAGATGAGGCCCGCTTCCCCTGCATTGACTCCAGAGCCATCCCCCGTTCCCCATCAAACACGACCTGAGGCTTGACTCCCTTTAGGCAACTCCAGAGGTTCCCCGAGAACAACGGGCCAAGTCTAGAGGAGTACCAAGTTCAGCAGAGCAACTCGAGGACTGCTCCGTGTACCCCAAATTGCCTCGAGATGAGAGCTGATTCCCTGGCTTAGACTCAAGACGTAGGCCACCTTTCCACAAGCCCCTCAAGAGGAGGCTTCTCTCAGCAATAGGTATGAGGGAGGGACCCTGAGATTGCTGCCTCAATGGGCATATACACCGAGAAGCCCTGACTCGAAAGGAGGCCGGTTTCCTTGCAGTGGCTTGAATACAGTCTAGTCTTTCATCTCACAAGGTGAAGGGATGTCTGCACCACCTGTGGAGTCCCTAGAGAAAGCCCTAGGTCCCCGACTCCTTTCGACGGAATGCCTCACATGCCTCTGACACCTCGAGAGGCACGCAGAGCTCACTGCTTCAAAATTTGACGGAGCCTGACTCCTCTTGAACATTGACAGGAATCCCAGTATCCCTGTGGCTACTGGAAAGGGACCCTGGGTCTCCCGACTCACCTCGAGAAGCGTCCCTTTTGCCCTGCCAAGCCTCGAAGAGACTCCTGAGGTGTCCCTCGTAACTCGACAGGAGTCCTGACTTCGTTGAACCAACACGAGGGTTGAAGGGCCATCCCCGCCGTAAGTCGAGAATGTACCCCAGGTCCCCCCGCCGCAACTCGAGAAAAAAACCATGAGACTTCCCCCTCCAAGCGAGATGAGGCCCGATTCCCCTGCACTGCATGCAGAGCAATTCCGTGAGCCCCCTGAAACATGTCAGGAGCCTCGACTTGCTTGATGGGGGTCGAGACAGTCCGCAAAAACACTGTCACAAGTAGAGAGGGACCCTGAGGTCACACCAGCATCGCGAAGGAGCTCCATGGGCCCCAAATCAACTCGAGATGAGGCCCGCTTCCCCTGCATTGACTCCAGAGCCATCCCCCGTTCCCCATCAAACACGACCTGAGGCTTGACTCCCTTTAGGCAACTCCAGAGGTTCCCCGAGAACAACGGGCCAAGTCTAGAGGAGTACCAAGTTCAGCAGAGCAACTCGAGGACTGCTCCGTGTACCCAAATTGCCTCGAGATGAGAGCTGATTCCCTGGCTTAGACTCAAGACGTAGGCCACCTTTCCACAAGCCCCTCAAGAGGAGGCTTCTCTCAGCAATAGGTATGAGGGAGGGACCCTGAGATTGCTGCCTCAATGGGCATATACACCGAGAAGCCCTGACTCGAAAGGAGGCCGGGTTTCCTTGCAGTGGCTTGAATACAGTCTAGTCTTTCATCTCACAAGGTGAAGGGATGTCTGCACCACCTGTGGAGTCCCTAGAGAAAGCCCTAGGTCCCCGACTCCTTTCGACGGAATGCCTCACATGCCTCTGACACCTCGAGAGGCACGCAGAGCTCACTGCTTCAAAATTTGACGGAGCCTGACTCCTCTTGAACATTGACAGGAATCCCAGTATCCCTGTGGCTACTGGAAAGGGACCCTGGGTCCTCCCGACTCACCTCGAGAAGCGTCCCTTTTGCCCTGCCAAGCCTCGAAGAGACTCCTGAGGTGTCCCTCGTAACTCGACAGGAGTCCTGACTTCGTTGAACAAACACGAGGGTTGAAGGGCCATCCCCGCCGTAAGTCGAGAATGTACCCCAGGTCCCCGCCGCAACTCGAGAAAAACCATGAGACTTCCCCCTCCAAGCGAGATGAGGCCCGATTCCCCTGCACTGCATGCAGAGCAATTCCGTGAGCCCCCTGAAACATGTCAGGAGCCTCGACTTGCTTGATGGATGTCGAGACAGTCCGCAAAAAACACTGTCACAAGTAGAGAGGGACCCTGAGGTCACACCAGCATCGCGAAGGAGCTCCATGGGCCCCAAATCAACTCGAGATGAGGCCCGCTTCCCCTGCATTGACTCCAGAGCCCATCCCCCGTTCCCCATCAAACACGACCTGAGGCTTGACTCCCTTTAGGCAACTCCAGAGGTTCCCCGAGAACAACGGCCAAGTCTAGAGGAGTACCAAGTTCAGCAGAGCAACTCGAGGACTGCTCCGTGTACCCCAAATTGCCTCGAGATGAGAGAGCTGATTCCCTGGCTTAGACTCAAGACGTAGGCCACCTTTCCACAAGCCCCTCAAGAGGAGGCTTCTCTCAGCAATAGGTATGAGGGAGGGACCCTGAGATTGCTGCCTCAATGGGCATATATACACCGAGAAGCCCTGACTCGAAAGGAGGCCGGGTTTCCTTGCAGTGGCTTGAATACAGTCTAGTCTTTCATCTCACAAGGTGAAGGGATGTCTGCACCACCTGTGGAGTCCCTAGAGAAAGCCCTAGGTCCCCGACTCCTTTCGACGGAATGCCTCACATGCCTCTGACACCTCGAGAGGCACGCAGAGCTCACTGCTTCAAAATTTGACGGAGCCTGACTCCTCTTGAACATTGACAGGAATCCCAGTATCCCTGTGGCTACTGGAAAGGGACCCTGGGTCTCCCGACTCACCTCGAGAAGCGTCCCTTTTGCCCTGCCAAGCCTCGAAGAGACTCCTGAGGTGTCCCTCGTAACTCGACAGGAGTCCTGACTTCGTTGAACAAACACGAGGGTTGAAGGGCCATCCCCGCCGTAAGTCGAGAATGTACCCCAGGTCCCCGCCGCAACTCGAGAAAAACCATGAGACTTCCCCCTCCAAGCGAGATGAGGCCCGATTCCCCTGCACTGCATGCAGAGCAATTCCGTGAGCCCCCTGAAACATGTCAGGAGCCTCGACTTGCTTGATGGATGTCGAGACAGTCCGCAAAAACACTGTCACAAGTAGAGAGGGACCCTGAGGTCACACCAGCATCGCGAAGGAGCTCCATGGGCCCCAAATCAACTCGAGATGAGGCCCGCTTCCCCTGCATTGACTCCAGAGCCATCCCCCGTTCCCCATCAAACACGACCTGAGGCTTGACTCCCTTTAGGCAACTCCAGAGGTTCCCCGAGAACAACGGGCCAAGTCTAGAGTACCAAGTTCAGCAGAGCAACTCGAGGACTGCTCCGTGTACCCCAAATTGCCTCGAGATGAGAGCTGATTCCCTGGCTTAGCTCAAGACGTAGGCCACCTTTCCACAAGCCCCTCAAGAGGAGGCTTCTCTCAGCAATAGGTATGAGGGAGGGACCCTGAGATTGCTGCCTCAATGGGCATATACACCGAGAAGCCCTGACTCGAAAGGAGGCCGGGTTTCCTTGCAGTGGCTTGAATACAGTCTAGTCTTTCATCTCACAAGGTGAAGGGATGTCTGCACCACCTGTGGAGTCCCTAGAGAAAGCCCTAGGTCCCCGACTCCTTTCGACGGAATGCCTCACATGCCTCTGACACCTCGAGAGGCACGCAGAGCTCACTGCTTCAAAATTTGACGGAGCCTGACTCCTCTTGAACATTGACAGGAATCCCAGTATCCCTGTGGCTACTGGAAAGGGACCCTGGGTCTCCCGACTCACCTCGAGAAGCGTCCCTTTTGCCCTGCCAAGCCTCGAAGAGACTCCTGAGGTGTCCCTCGTAACTCGACAGGAGTCCTGACTTCGTTGAACAAACACGAGGGTTGAAGGGCCATCCCCGCCGTAAGTCGAGAATGTACCCCAGGTCCCCCGCCGCAACTCGAGAAAAACCATGAGACTTCCCCCTCCAAGCGAGATGAGGCCCGATTCCCCTGCACTGCATGCAGAGCAATTCCCGTGAGCCCCCTGAAACATGTCAGGAGCCTCGACTTGCTTGATGGATGTCGAGACAGTCCGCAAAAACACTGTCACAAGTAGAGAGGGACCCTGAGGTCACACCAGCATCGCGAAGGAGCTCCATGGCCCCAAATCAACTCGAGATGAGGCCCGCTTCCCCTGCATTGACTCCAGAGCCATCCCCCGTTCCCCATCAAACACGACCTGAGGCTTGACTCCCTTTAGGCAACTCCAGAGGTTCCCCGAGAACAACGGGCCAAGTCTAGAGGAGTACCAAGTTCAGCAGAGCAACTCGAGGACTGCTCCGTGTACCCCAAATTGCCTCGAGATGAGAGCTGATTCCCTGGCTTAGACTCAAGACGTAGGCCACCTTTTCCACAAGCCCCTCAAGAGGAGGCTTCTCTCAGCAATAGGTATGAGGGAGGGACCCTGAGATTGCTGCCTCAATGGGCATATACACCGAGAAGCCCTGACTCGAAAGGAGGCCGGGTTTCCTTGCAGTGGCTTGAATACAGTCTAGTCTTTCATCTCACAAGGTGAAGGGATGTCTGCACCACCTGTGGAGTCCCTAGAGAAAGCCCTAGGTCCCCGACTCCTTTCGACGGAATGCCTCACATGCCTCTGACACCTCGAGAGGCACGCAGAGCTCACTGCTTCAAAATTTGACGGAGCCTGACTCCTCTTGAACATTGACAGGAATCCCAGTATCCCTGTGGCTACTGGAAAGGGACCCTGGGTCTCCCGACTCACCTCGAGAAGCGTCCCTTTTGCCCTGCCAAGCCTCGAAGAGACTCCTGAGGTGTCCCTCGTAACTCGACAGGAGTCCTGACTTCGTTGAACAAACACGAGGGTTGAAGGGCCATCCCCGCCGTAAAGTCGAGAATGTACCCCAGGTCCCCGCCGCAACTCGAGAAAAACCATGAGACTTCCCCCTCCAAGCGAGATGAGGCCCGATTCCCCTGCACTGCATGCAGAGCAATTCCGTGAGCCCCCTGAAACATGTCAGGAGCCTCGACTTGCTTGATGGATGTCGAGACAGTCCGCAAAAACACTGTCACAAGTAGAGAGGGACCCTGAGGTCACACCAGCATCGCGAAGGAGCTCCATGGGCCCCAAATCAACTCGAGATGAGGCCCGCTTCCCCTGCATTGACTCCAGAGCCATCCCCCGTTCCCCATCAAACACGACCTGAGGCTTGACTCCCTTTAGGCAACTCCAGAGGTTCCCCGAGAACAACGGGCCAAGTCTAGAGGAGTACCAAGTTCAGCAGAGCAACTCGAGGACTGCTCCGTGTACCCCAAATTGCCTCGAGATGAGAGCTGATTCCCTGGCTTAGACTCAAGACGTAGGCCACCTTTCCACAAGCCCCTCAAGAGGAGGCTTCTCTCAGCAATAGGTATGAGGGAGGGACCCTGAGATTGCTGCCTCAATGGGCATATACACCGAGAAGCCCTGACTCGAAAGGAGGCCGGGTTTCCTTGCAGTGGCTTGAATACAGTCTAGTCTTTCATCTCACAAGGTGAAGGGATGTCTGCACCACCTGTGGAGTCCCTAGAGAAAGCCCTAGGTCCCCGACTCCTTTCGACGGAATGCCTCACATGCCTCTGACACCTCGAGAGGCACGCAGAGCTCACTGCTTCAAAATTTGACGGAGCCTGACTCCTCTTGAACATTGACAGGAATCCCAGTATCCCTGTGGCTACTGGAAAGGGACCCTGGGTCTCCCGACTCACCTCGAGAAGCGTCCCTTTTGCCCTGCCAAGCCTCGAAGAGACTCCTGAGGTGTCCCTCGTAACTCGACAGGAGTCCTGACTTCGTTGAACAAACACGAGGGTTGAAGGGCCATCCCCGCCGTAAGTCGAGAATGTACCCCAGGTCCCCGCCGCAACTCGAGAAAAACCATGAGACTTCCCCCTCCAAGCGAGATGAGGCCCGATTCCCCTGCACTGCATGCAGAGCAATTCCGTGAGCCCCCTGAAACATGTCAGGAGCCTCGACTTGCTTGATGGATGTCGAGACAGTCCGCAAAAAAACACTGTCACAAGTAGAGAGGGACCCTGAGGTCACACCAGCATCGCGAAGGAGCTCCATGGGCCCCAAATCAACTCGAGATGAGGCCCGCTTCCCCTGCATTGACTCCAGAGCCATCCCCCGTCCCCCCCATCAAACACGACCTGAGGCTTGACTCCCTTTAGGCAACTCCAGAGGTTCCCCGAGAACAACGGGCCAAGTCTAGAGGAGTACCAAGTTCAGCAGAGCAACTCGAGGACTGCTCCGTGTACCCCAAATTGCCTCGAGATGAGAGCTGATTCCCTGGCTTAGACTCAAGACGTAGGCCACCTTTCCACAAGCCCCTCAAGAGGAGGCTCCTCTCAGCAATAGGTATGAGGGAGGGACCCTGAGATTGCTGCCTCAATGGGCATATACACCGAGAAGCCCTGACTCGAAAGGAGGCCGGGTTTCCTTGCAGTGGCTTGAATACAGTCTAGTCTTTCATCTCACAAGGTGAAGGGATGTCTGCACCACCTGTGGAGTCCCTAGAGAAAGCCCTAGGTCCCCGACTCCTTTCGACGGAATGCCTCACATGCCTCTGACACCTCGAGAGGCACGCAGAGCTCACTGCTTCAAAATTTGACGGAGCCTGACTCTTGAACATTGACAGGAATCCCAGTATCCCTGTGGCTACTGGAAAGGGACCCTGGGTCTCCCGACTCACCTCGAGAAGCGTCCCTTTTGCCCTGCCAAGCCTCGAAGAGACTCCTGAGGTGTCCCTCGTAACTCGACAGGAGTCCTGACTTCGTTGAACAAACACGAGGGTTGAAGGGCCATCCCCGCCGTAAGTCGAGAATGTACCCCAGGTCCCCGCCGCACTCGAAAAACCATGAGACTTCCCCCTCCAAGCGAGATGAGGCCCGATTCCCCTGCACTGCATGCAGAGCAATTCCGTGAGCCCCCTGAAACATGTCAGGAGCCTCGACTTGCTTGATGGATGTCGAGACAGTCCGCAAAAACACTGTCACAAGTAGAGAGGGACCCTGAGGTCACACCAGCATCGCGAAGGAGCTCCATGGGCCCCAAATCAACTCGAGATGAGGCCCGCTTCCCCTGCATTGACTCCAGAGCCATCCCCCGTTCCCCATCAAACACGACCTGAGGCTTGACTCCCTTTAGGCAACTCCAGAGGTTCCCCGAGAACAACGGGCCAAGTCTAGAGGAGTACCAAGTTCAGCAGAGCAACTCGAGGACTGCTCCGTGTACCCCAAATTGCCTCGAGATGAGAGCTGATTCCCTGGCTTAGACTCAAGACGTAGGCCACCTTTCCACAAGCCCCTCAAGAGGAGGCTTCTCTCAGCAATAGGTATGAGGGAGGGACCCTGAGATTGCTGCCTCAATGGGCATATACACCGAGAAGCCCTGACTCGAAAGGAGGCCGGTTTCCTTGCAGTGGCTTGAATACAGTCTAGTCTTTCATCTCACAAGGTGAAGGGATGTCTGCACCACCTGTGGAGTCCCTAGAGAAAGCCCTAGGTCCCCGACTCCTTTCGACGGAATGCCTCACATGCCTCTGACACCTCGAGAGGCACGCAGAGCTCACTGCTTCAAAATTTGACGGAGCCTGACTCCTCTTGAACATTGACAGGAATCCCAGTATCCCTGTGGCTACTGGAAAGGGACCCTGGGTCTCCCGACTCACCTCGAGAAGCGTCCCTTTTGCCCTGCCAAGCCTCGAAGAGACTCCTGAGGTGTCCCTCGTAACTCGACAGGAGTCCTGACTTCGTTGAACAAACACGAGGGTTGAAGGGCCATCCCCGCCGTAAGTCGAGAATGTACCCCAGGTCCCCCCCGCAACTCGAGAAAAACCATGAGACTTCCCCCCTCCAAGCGAGATGAGGCCCGATTCCCCTGCACTGCATGCAGAGCAATTCCGTGAGCCCCCTGAAACATGTCAGGAGCCTCGACTTGCTTGATGGATGTCGAGACAGTCCGCAAAAACACTGTCACAAGTAGAGAGGGACCCTGAGGTCACACCAGCATCGCGAAGGAGCTCCATGGGCCCCAAATCAACTCGAGATGAGGCCCGCTTCCCCTGCATTGACTCCAGAGCCATCCCCCGTTTCCCCATCAAACACGACCTGAGGCTTGACTCCCTTTAGGCAACTCCAGAGGTTCCCCGAGAACAACGGGCCAAGTCTAGAGGAGTACCAAGTTCAGCAGAGCAACTCGAGGACTGCTCCGTGTACCCCAAATTGCCTCGAGATGAGAGCTGATTCCCTGGCTTAGACTCAAGACGTAGGCCACCTTTCCACAAGCCCCTCAAGAGGAGGCTTCTCTCAGCAATAGGTATGAGGGAGGGACCCTGAGATTGCTGCCTCAATGGGCATATACACCGAGAAGCCCTGACTCGAAAGGAGGCCGGGTTTCCTTGCAGTGGCTTGAATACAGTCTAGTCTTTCATCTCACAAGGTGAAGGGATGTCTGCACCACCTGTGGAGTCCCTAGAGAAAGCCCTAGGTCCCCGACTCCTTTCGACGGAATGCCTCACATGCCTCTGACACACCTCGAGAGGCACGCAGAGCTCACTGCTTCAAAATTTGACGGAGCCTGACTCCTCTTGAACATTGACAGGAATCCCAGTATCCCTGTGGCTACTGGAAAGGGACCCTGGGTCTCCCGACTCACCTCGAGAAGCGTCCCTTTTGCCCTGCCAAGCCTCGAAGAGACTCCTGAGGTGTCCCTCGTAACTCGACAGGAGTCCTGACTTCGTTGAACAAACACGAGGGTTGAAGGGCCATCCCCGCCGTAAGTCGAGAATGTACCCCAGGTCCCCGCCGCAACTCGAGAAAAACCATGAGACTTCCCCCTCCAAGCGAGATGAGGAGGCCCGATTCCCCTGCACTGCATGCAGAGCAATTCCGTGAGCCCCCTGAAACATGTCAGGAGCCTCGACTTGCTTGATGGATGTCGAGACAGTCCGCAAAAACACTGTCACAAGTAGAGAGGGACCCTGAGGTCACACCAGCATCGCGAAGGAGCTCCATGGGCCCCAAATCAACTCGAGATGAGGCCCGCTTCCCCTGCATTGACTCCAGAGCCATCCCCCGTTCCCCATCAAACACGACCTGAGGCTTGACTCCCTTTAGGCAACTCCAGAGGTTCCCCGAGAACAACGGGCCAAGTCTAGAGGAGTACCAAGTTCAGCAGAGCAACTCGAGGACTGCTCCGTGTACCCCAAATTGCCTCGAGATGAGAGCTGATTCCCTGGCTTAGACTCAAGACGTAGGCCACCTTTCCACAAGCCCCTCAAGAGGAGGCTTCTCTCAGCAATAGGTATGAGGGAGGGACCCTGAGATTGCTGCCTCAATGGGCATATACACCGAGAAGCCCTGACTCGAAAGGAGGCCGGGTTTCCTTGCAGTGGCTTGAATACAGTCTAGTCTTTCATCTCACAAGGTGAAGGGATGTCTGCACCACCTGTGGAGTCCCTAGAGAAAGCCCTAGGTCCCCGACTCCTTTCGACGGAATGCCTCACATGCCTCTGACACCTCGAGAGGCACGCAGAGCTCACTGCTTCAAAATTTGACGGAGCCTGACTCCTCTTGAACATTGACAGGAATCCCAGTATCCCTGTGGCTACTGGAAAGGGACCCTGGGTCTCCCGACTCACCTCGAGAAGCGTCCCTTTGCCCTGCCAAGCCTCGAAGAGACTCCTGAGGTGTCCCTCGTAACTCGACAGGAGTCCTGACTTCGTTGAACAAACACGAGGGTTGAAGGGCCATCCCCGCCGTAAGTCGAGAATGTACCCCAGGTCCCCGCCGCAACTCGAGAAAAACCATGAGACTTCCCCCTCCAAGCGAGATGAGGCCCGATTCCCCTGCACTGCATGCAGAGCAATTCCGTGAGCCCCCTGAAACATGTCAGGAGCCTCGACTTGCTTGATGGATGTCGAGACAGTCCGCAAAAAAAACACTGTCACAAGTAGAGAGGGACCCTGAGGTCACACCAGCATCGCGAAGGAGCTCCATGGGCCCCAAATCAACTCGAGATGAGGCCCGCTTCCCCTGCATTGACTCCAGAGCCATCCCCCGTTCCCCATCAAACACGACCTGAGGCTTGACTCCCTTTAGGCAACTCCAGAGGTTCCCCCCGAGAACAACGGGCCAAGTCTAGAGGAGTACCAAGTTCAGCAGAGCAACTCGAGGACTGCTCCGTGTACCCCAAATTGCCTCGAGATGAGAGCTGATTCCCTGGCTTAGACTCAAGACGTAGGCCACCTTTCCACAAGCCCCTCAAGAGGAGGCTTCTCTCAGCAATAGGTATGAGGGAGGGACCCTGAGATTGCTGCCTCAATGGGCATATACACCGAGAAGCCCTGACTCGAAAGGAGGCCGGTTTCCTTGCAGTGGCTTGAATACAGTCTAGTCTTTCATCTCACAAGGTGAAGGGATGTCTGCACCACCTGTGGAGTCCCTAGAGAAAGCCCTAGGTCCCCGACTCCTTTCGACGGAATGCCTCACATGCCTCTGACACCTCGAGAGGCACGCAGAGCTCACTGCTTCAAAATTTGACGGAGCCTGACTCCTCTTGAACATTGACAGGAATCCCAGTATCCCTGTGGCTACTGGAAAGGGACCCTGGGTCTCCCGACTCACCTCGAGAAGCGTCCCTTTTGCCCTGCCAAGCCTCGAAGAGACTCCTGAGGTGTCCCTCGTAACTCGACAGGAGTCCTGACTTCGTTGAACAAACACGAGGGTTGAAGGGCCATCCCCGCCGTAAGTCGAGAATGTACCCCAGGTCCCCCGCCGCAACTCGAGAAAAACCATGAGACTTCCCCCTCCAAGCGAGATGAGGCCCGATTCCCCTGCACTGCATGCAGAGCAATTCCGTGAGCCCCCTGAAACATGTCAGGAGCCTCGACTTGCTTGATGGATGTCGAGACAGTCCGCAAAAACACTGTCACAAGTAGAGAGGGACCCTGAGGTCACACCAGCATCGCGAAGGAGCTCCATGGGCCCCAAATCAACTCGAGATGAGGCCCGCTTCCCCTGCATTGACTCCAGAGCCATCCCCCGTTCCCCATCAAACACGACCTGAGGCTTGACTCCCTTTAGGCAACTCCAGAGGTTCCCCGAGAACAACGGGCCAAGTCTAGAGGAGTACCAAGTTCAGCAGAGCAACTCGAGGACTGCTCCGTGTACCCCAAATTGCCTCGAGATGAGAGCTGATTCCCTGGCTTAGACTCAAGACGTAGGCCACCTTTCCACAAGCCCCTCAAGAGGAGGCTTCTCTCAGCAATAGGTATGAGGGAGGGACCCTGAGATTGCTGCCTCAATGGGCATATACACCGAGAAGCCCTGACTCGAAAGGAGGCCGGGTTTCCTTGCAGTGGCTTGAATACAGTCTAGTCTTTCATCTCACAAGGTGAAGGGATGTCTGCACCACCTGTGGAGTCCCTAGAGAAAGCCCTAGGTCCCCGACTCCTTTCGACGGAATGCCTCACATGCCTCTGACACCCTCGAGAGAGGCACGCAGAGCTCACTGCTTCAAAATTTGACGGAGCCTGACTCCTCTTGAACATTGACAGGAATCCCAGTATCCCTGTGGCTACTGGAAAGGGACCCTGGGTCTCCCGACTCACCTCGAGAAGCGTCCCTTTTGCCCTGCCAAGCCTCGAAGAGACTCCTGAGGTGTCCCTCGTAACTCGACAGGAGTCCTGACTTCGTTGAACAAACACGAGGGTTGAAGGGCCATCCCCCCGTAAGTCGAGAATGTACCCCAGGTCCCCCGCCGCAACTCGAGAAAAACCATGAGACTTCCCCCTCCAAGCGAGATGAGGCCCGATTCCCCTGCACTGCATGCAGAGCAATTCCGTGAGCCCCCTGAAACATGTCAGGAGCCTCGCTTGCTTGATGGATGTCGAGACAGTCCGCAAAAACACTGTCACAAGTAGAGAGGGACCCTGAGGTCACACCAGCATCGCGAAGGAGCTCCATGGGCCCCAAATCAACTCGAGATGAGGCCCGCTTCCCCTGCATTGACTCCAGAGCCATCCCCCGTTCCCCATCAAACACGACCTGAGGCTTGACTCCCTTTAGGCAACTCCAGAGGTTCCCCGAGAACAACGGGCCAAGTCTAGAGGAGTACCAAGTTCAGCAGAGCAACTCGAGGACTGCTCCGTGTACCCCAAATTGCCTCGAGATGAGAGCTGATTCCCTGGCTTAGACTCAAGACGTAGGCCACCTTTCCACAAGCCCCTCAAGAGGAGGCTTCTCTCAGCAATAGGTATGAGGGAGGGACCCTGAGATTGCTGCCTCAATGGGCATATACACCGAGAAGCCCTGACTCGAAAGGAGGCCGGGTTTCCTTGCAGTGGCTTGAATACAGTCTAGTCTTTCATCTCACAAGGTGAAGGGATGTCTGCACCACCTGTGGAGTCCCTAGAGAAAGCCCTAGGTCCCCGACTCCTTTCGACGGAATGCCTCACATGCCTCTGACACCTCGAGAGGCACGCAGAGCTCACTGCTTCAAAATTTGACGGAGCCTGACTCCTCTTGAACATTGACAGGAATCCCAGTATCCCTGTGGCTACTGGAAAGGGACCCTGGGTCTCCCGACTCACCTCGAGAAGCGTCCCTTTTGCCCTGCCAAGCCTCGAAGAGACTCCTGAGGTGTCCCTCGTAACTCGACAGGAGTCCTGACTTCGTTGAACAAACACGAGGGTTGAAGGGCCATCCCCGCCGTAAGTCGAGAATGTACCCCAGGTCCCCGCCGCAACTCGAGAAAAACCATGAGACTTCCCCCTCCAAGCGAGATGAGGCCCGATTCCCCTGCACTGCATGCAGAGCAATTCCGTGAGCCCCCTGAAACATGTCAGGAGCCTCGACTTGCTTGATGGATGTCGAGACAGTCCGCAAAAACACTGTCACAAGTAGAGAGGGACCCTGAGGTCACACCAGCATCGCGAAGGAGCTCCATGGGCCCCAAATCAACTCGAGATGAGGCCCGCTTCCCCTGCATTGACTCCAGAGCCATCCCCCGTTCCCCATCAAACACGACCTGAGGCTTGACTCCCTTTAGGCAACTCCAGAGGTTCCCCCGAGAACAACGGGCCAAGTCTAGAGGAGTACCAAGTTCAGCAGAGCAACTCGAGGACTGCTCCGTGTACCCCAAATTGCCTCGAGATGAGAGCTGATTCCCTGGCTTAGACTCAAGACGTAGGCCACCTTTCCACAAGCCCCTCAAGAGGAGGCTTCTCTCAGCAATAGGTATGAGGGAGGGACCCTGAGATTGCTGCCTCAATGGGCATATACACCGAGAAGCCCTGACTCGAAAGGAGGCCGGGTTTCCTTGCAGTGGCTTGAATACAGTCTAGTCTTTCATCTCACAAGGTGAAGGGATGTCTGCACCACCTGTGGAGTCCCTAGAGAAAGCCCTAGGTCCCCGACTCCTTTCGACGGAATGCCTCACATGCCTCTGACACCTCGAGAGGCACGCAGAGCTCACTGCTTCAAAATTTGACGGAGCCTGACTCCTCTTGAACATTGACAGGAATCCCAGTATCCCCTGTGGCTACTGGAAAGGGACCCTGGGTCTCCCGACTCACCTCGAGAAGCGTCCCTTTTGCCCTGCCAAGCCTCGAAGAGACTCCTGAGGTGTGCTCGTAACTCGACAGGAGTCCTGACTTCGTTGAACAAACACGAGGGTTGAAGGGCCATCCCCGCCGTAAGTCGAGAATGTACCCCAGGTCCCCGCCGCAACTCGAGAAAAACCATGAGACTTCCCCCTCCAAGCGAGATGAGGCCCGATTCCCCTGCACTGCATGCAGAGCAATTCCGTGAGCCCCCTGAAACATGTCAGGAGCCTCGACTTGCTTGATGGATGTCGAGACAGTCCGCAAAAACACTGTCACAAGTAGAGAGGG
This sequence comes from Odocoileus hemionus, assembly GCA_020976825.1. Lineage (NCBI taxonomy): Eukaryota > Metazoa > Chordata > Mammalia > Artiodactyla > Cervidae > Odocoileus > Odocoileus hemionus. Next base: position 1,445 of record JAJLRB010001589.1, on the reverse strand, counting down.
GACCCTGAGGTCACACCAGCATCGCGAAGGAGCTCCATGGGCCCCAAATCAACTCGAGATGAGGCCCGCTTCCCCTGCATTGACTCCAGAGCCATCCCCCGTTCCCCATCAAACACGACCTGAGGCTTGACTCCCTTTAGGCAACTCCAGAGGTTCCCCGAGAACAACGGGCCAAGTCTAGAGGAGTACCAAGTTCAGCAGAGCAACTCGAGGACTGCTCCGTGTACCCCAAATTGCCTCGAGATGAGAGCTGATTCCCTGGCTTAGACTCAAGACGTAGGCCACCTTTCCACAAGCCCCTCAAGAGGAGGCTTCTCTCAGCAATAGGTATGAGGGAGGGACCCTGAGATTGCTGCCTCAATGGGCATATACACCGAGAAGCCCTGACTCGAAAGGAGGCCGGGTTTCCTTGCAGTGGCTTGAATACAGTCTAGTCTTTCATCTCACAAGTGAAGGGATGTCTGCACCACCTGTGGAGTCCCTAGAGAAAGCCCTAGGGCCCGACTCCTTTCGACGGAATGCCTCACATGCCTCTGACACCTCGAGAGGCACGCAGAGCTCACTGCTTCAAAATTTGACGGAGCCTGACTCCTCTTGAACATTGACAGGAATCCCAGTATCCCTGTGGCTACTGGAAAGGGACCCTGGGTCTCCCGACTCACCTCGAGAAGCGTCCCTTTTGCCCTGCCAAGCCTCGAAGAGACTCCTGAGGTGTCCCTCGTAACTCGACAGGAGTCCTGACTTCGTTGAACAAACACGAGGGTTGAAGGGCCATCCCCGCCGTAAGTCGAGAATGTACCCCAGGTCCCCGCCGCAACTCGAGAAAAACCATGAGACTCCCCCTCCAAGCGAGATGAGGCCCGATTCCCCTGCACTGCATGCAGAGCAATTCCGTGAGCCCCCTGAAACATGTCAGGAGCCTCGACTTGCTTGATGGATGTCGAGACAGTCCGCAAAAACACTGTCACAAGTAGAGAGGGACCCTGAGGTCACACCAGCATCGCGAAGGAGCTCCATGGGCCCCAAATCAACTCGAGATGAGGCCCGCTTCCCCTGCATTGACTCCAGAGCCATCCCCCCGTTCCCCATCAAACACGACCTGAGGCTTGACTCCCTTTAGGCAACTCCAGAGGTTCCCCGAGAACAACGGGCCAAGTCTAGAGGAGTACCAAGTTCAGCAGAGCAACTCGAGGACTGCTCCGTGTACCCCAAATTGCCTCGAGATGAGAGCTGATTCCCTGGCTTTAGACTCAAGACGTAGGCCACCTTTCCACAAGCCCCTCAAGAGGAGGCTTCTCTCAGCAATAGGTATGAGGGAGGGACCCTGAGATTGCTGCCTCAATGGCATATACACCGAGAAGCCCTGACTCGAAAGGAGGCCGGGTTTTCCTTGCAGTGGCTTGAATACAGTCTAGTCTTTCATCTCACAAGGTGAAGGGATGTCT